>CAJHQP010009425.1:0-22474 GCA_905132765.1 Moricandia arvensis
TCTATCTTTGTTCGATTGATTCTGATTTCTTTAGACTCTACATCTCATTGCACTTAGAAACCATAAGCTTTATATTGACAAGCTCAGTTTCTATGAATGGCACTCGATTACCAGACAAACTTGCTCCGGCAGTTTGATCTCTTGGTCCACTCTTTTATTTGAATTATGTTCGGCTTGATCCTTGAAAGGGGTACATAGGCAGCCTTTCATAAAGTTCAGTCCGAAATCAATCAAAACCTTTTCTCATATCTTTTTCGTCTTTTGTTATCGAGCTGCGACTCAACTAGGTTTAAGGTTATTGGTTGCTAGAACTAAGTAACTCGCTAACATCTCTTGCGGCCGAAGCTTTGATAATCCTTTGTAATGATCACAACCGCTTTTACGCTGATTCAAAATAAATCTAATTTTTCTTTAGATCCGTTTTGTTATCTTTTCATACTTTTTGTGTTTATTGGATTACTTGTAGTTGGCTCTCGCAGAGAATCCGGGACCTCAGAGAAAGTTAGGGTTTCTTGACTTTCTTTAATTAACGGAAATCGACGGTGTGAACTTCGGTTCCCACATCTGTCATTATCTTCTCAAATTCATTTTAATCTTAGAAATTTCACATCTATTATCTTTTCCATTTACTTTATCCAAGCTGAATAAGCCCGTAATTTCATTTGTGCATGTTCTCATTTTAAACCATAAGTGGGCTTTAGTCTTGTTTTAGGCCATTTCGGGCCGTTTTTACGAATTATGCGTTTTAAGGTTATTCTTGAAAGAAATCATCGATTTGTTTGATGTATGTTTGCTATGTCGTTGGTCTTATGCTGATAAAAAAATTATTCAGTCGAGGACAAGATGGTGTTAATTTAACCAGTATCGTCTTAACATTTTGACTTGAACTTCACGAAAAAACAACATCTTGGTTGTTTTCTTCGTAAAATCTCAACAGAAACACCAAATTGCGATGAAACAAAGGATATTTTGATCGAAATTCAAAAGGAGAACATGATCAGAGTCTTGTTGGGGACAATGAGACACTCTGTGGCCAGGAGGACTTGTTGGTGGTGGCGAGGAGGACTTGTTGTGTGGCAAGGAAGGCTTGTGTGTGGGACGAGCGTGAGCTCAAACTTGAACCAGAAGCTCCTACGAGTGAAGGTCCGAACTCGTCACCTTAACACACCTCCAATTCTTAGCGATCTCGATATTGGTGCAAGGCCTCTTGCAACCCTCGGCATTAAAACTCGGAGTGGCGCTGGGGCACGTAACCCTAAAACAGTCTCCCGCTTGGTTGGGGGAGGAGGCATTGACTCATGAGCCTGCTCAGTATCGGAAACAGGGACCGGAGTCGTGGTAGAACCTGACGGTTGTTCTACAGCATCCACTGCAGGCTCATGCACAGTAACCACTCCGCCTTTATGAACGCCTCGAAGAGGGAGATGGTAATTCGACCGCAGGAGCCAAGATGTCAGTTTGGGGAAGGGGATTTCAACGAGTTGACATGGGAGAGACCTCTACAACTCGGCATCACGGCAAGTCATCTCTTCTGAAAAGAGAGATACTCGCCCATGTGATTCGGAATACCACCAAAGACAGGATAACTTGAAGAATCCGCCTGGAGGGCAGTGCCCGTCCTGCATCATTGTTTCTTTGCTCATTGTGGGAGGAAGTCATTCTTGGTTTGGAAAATCTCTCAAAGAAAGAAGATGGAAAGTTGGAGAAGTGTGAAGTGATTGAGGAAGGAGGGTTCAATACTTACAGGAAATTTTCTGCAGAAAACTAAACCAACAAATTTTTGCGACTACTTTAAGATTACTCCTGGCCGTAGATTCCAATTAAACACACATCACTTGCTCGAAAGAGTCGCATTCAAAACTTGCGATCTGGGGGGGGGCTAACTGTTGGGTAAAAATGGTAATCTTAAAATCGATGCCCATGATTGCTAAGTGGTCCTTTAAATAAGCTCGACTCGAAATAAGTTCGGAAATATCTTGAGGGATATGCTTTGAAGTACACGAGGTTATGAACATCCCAGAAAAAACCGAGGACACGCTCAATGTTTCGTCACCCACGGGCGACGAGACCAGCCCTCAAGTCTCGTTTGCCCACGGGCAACAAGACCAACCTCAAGTATTGTCGCCCCATGGGCGACGAGGCCAGCCTCAAGTCTCAACGCCCGACAAGACACACTCAATGCCTCGTCGCCCACGGGCGACGAGACCAGCTTCAAGTATCGTCGTCCGTGAGTGACAAGACATGCAACACATTCTTGAGGCCAACGGGCGACGCAGACCATCTCCTCTTCTTTAACCTAACCTTCGGATCCTGACCGAACTGCTTCTCATTTCCGGCTCGATTGGAGTTTCCATTGCAGTTTTACGCGATAAAAAAGCAAAGAGTTGTCTTCTCGTAAAAAACTTTGAATTGATCGTATAAACCGATAACAAATAACTTAACGCCAATGTTATTTCAACTATACGATCAGTTTTAACTATTTCGTGGAACCAACGGTACCAAAACCAACATTGTATGAAAAGCCGATTTCTCTTATGTCACAGAACATTCCAAAAAGGTCTAAAACGCAAAAAGGCCCAATTATGATCTCGGACGAGAATGAGCCCGACTACAATGATGGTCTACCTTATTTCCCGCATAAGATAAATGGAAGAAGATAAATGTCAAGGGTTCCATATAATCATGGAAGATCGGAGGATAAGGAAGGATTCCGCGGAGAGATAGATTCAAATTTGGGGCAGAAAAGGAAAAACGACCGACCTAAAGGGCATATATAAGTAGAGCCAAGTCGAAGAGAAAAAGGATCCCAAAATTAGACCTTAGGGAATTATTTTTAGATTTAGGAGAGCTTAGGATCTAGGTCGCTAGACTAGCAAGTTCAACATTTAGCACATTTAACTGTTTTATTCTTTGGTTCTCCACTGTTGATGAATTTTTGTTCATACTATTTTCCGGTGAATCTCTATAACTTTACTCCATTAATCAATAAAACGCCTCTGTGCAATTCATTTCGATCTTTTGTTATTGTCTCTTTTTCGTATTCATGTGTTTATGCAGAGAATCCGAGGCCTCAAGGAAAGTTAGATTTTCTTCTCTTTCCTCTGATTAAGAAAATCGACAGTACGAATTTCGGTTCCCACAGTCACTCATGGAGTTTTACCAAAGGGTTATTTCGTTATGACATTTGCAATAAAAAAATTGTAAGTTTTTGAGAAGAGTTCTCACGACATATTTCTTGAGCGGAAAAAATCTGTCAACCAGCGGTAGATCTAGTAAATGAGCGAGGATAAGGCTTTATGATACAAGGCTAAGTTATCAAAGTCTGTATGATCCTTGGATCAAAGATGATGGACGATCAACAAGAGGGGTGGTTTGTACAATCGATCTAATCGGCCTTAAAAACTGGTTGGATGGAAGCGATGATGATGGTACTGGATAGAACGGGTTGTTGAATGATTCCACAATCAACCACGAAGTAGGATGCCTGATTTCACAATCATACTAATCGCCAATCACTAAGAAAATAAATCCACAAAAGCTTAAATGATCAATAAGAACACAAAGACACAATCCTTTGAAGAAAAGAAAACTTAAAAGTTTATTGGTTTTTGGGTAAATGATTCGTGCCTTTACAATGAGATATATAATGAGCTTATATTGTGCTCAGTACAAGACTTAGAAAGCTAAAGAAAATACGAAAATATGCTAAAAATCAGAAAATTAGCCGTTAGACCTTAATGAGAGAATATCGGTCAAAAAGGAAGTTGTGATATTCTCTTTGTATCTTGATAGATTGGGAAGAAAGAACTGATTTATTAGGAGACTCCTGGACGTGGGTAGAGGCTCCAAAATGCAGAGTCTTAGACAGAGAGGCCTTTGGTCTTCAATAACTTCAAGTGGGAATGCATCCATGTATGGTAAGTTGAATAATATAAGGATCTTCTTGATCCTGTGGATGCTGGTGCATGGAAGGATGATGGGGAACTATTCTTGATCGTGGATTATGTCTTCTGGATGGTTAATATGATCTCCTGGCCTCCATATATAAGTTTGGATCGGACCAAACTGATTGGATTGAAGACCATCCACAAATAATATCGGTTTGGCCAATTGATGCAAATGGGGCCTATATTCTGGTCTGATTGGAATATGCCTGATCCAGTGTATTGGGGTGGTTCCTATGATGTTTTTGGAATGCCTCTGAATGATTTAGAAGGTCTCCTGTTTGTAATTCTTAAGGTTGGTTTGAATGTGAGACCCAAATCTTCTAAATAAGGCAAGTGCATGACTGGTTTGGCTGGTTTTGGTAAATTGATCATAACTTTAATTTCACTTGGTATAATCTCCTCATTCTTGGCTTGTTAGAAATCTAAGAAACCCATATTGATGAGTGAGGTTGGTTTTTGTGAAGGCCACTTCATGGTTGGGCTTGAATCCTCTTCAACAGGCTGATACTCAAAGTTGGACGGGTTGGAGACCTCCGGTTTGTAAAATGTATATTTCTCTGGTCAGGACAGATTTGAGATGATTCTAATTGGTATTGGAACCTTATTGAGTGAAATCCTTTAAAATTGGTTTCATGGTGAAAAACCTCATGCTTTGTAAGATATGGCTGATTTCATGAGCATACGTCCTGGATAGTTCTCTGGCTGGTTGAGTAATGGTCATGATCGACCTCGGGCTCAGGAATGGACTTGATGACCAAATCATACCCTCCCCCTTGACAAAGTTTCGACCTCGAAACTGGAAAACCTGCATTTCAGATAGAGCAAGTCAGGTTTTCATTCTCTTTTGTAATCCTATGGTCTTACCTTGGTATTGTTTCGGTTTGGGAATGGGTTGCGGCATCAGGTTGGTTCTCCTTTGGGAATATAGGAAAAGATCACTCCTCTGCTCTATCCAGTTTGAAAGGTCTCTCCTTGAGCTGAGAAGTGGTCGTAGAATTTTCTTCTTTGGTGGCAATTGTGTTGATCACCAGTGGGAATGGTGCCTTCTTGTTAATCAACAAGCTCTTCTCCTTGCAACCTGAAATAATTGCAACATTCTGGGCAAGAAGAAAGTGTATTATATCTTATATTTGGAGTTTCATAAACAAAGTATTGAGTAAGATTTAGAGCTTTACTTACTTGGTTACCACTCATAGCATATGACAATGATTCAGCTTTGGTATTTGTCAACTTTAAAGCATGGTCCGTTGGTGAGAAAGTCTCTAGGGTATAATGCTCATTCTCCTCAGTTTGGTGAGCTTATGTACGTGGATCCTCCTTACCTATACCCTCATCAATATTCTGGACAAAGCGCAAGTGCATCATACCAGTGTTTTGATAAAGTAAGATTTAATTACATTAAGTTCAGAATCACTTATCAAGTGTTGAACATGCTTGCGCTGCAAGGTTGGGTTCTTGTTCCTTGATTTCCATGTTAGTACCTGAAATATTTTCAACCTCTTGGACACTAGACAAGTGTGTTGAAACAGTCATGGAATTACTAAAAACAGAATTAGATCCAGCTTTAATCAAATTGATAAGACCATCAAACTGTTTATCTTTTCTTGTAAAGGAATCATCCCATTCTAGAAAGGGATCACTTACCTCCAAGTTAGTTTCCTTTGCCTCAGGTAGTACTTTCTTCACAGCTCGTTTTGTGGGGCAATCTTTTGCAAGATTTCCCTGGCCTTGACACCTATAACAAATAACCTCAGGTTGTTTTGAAGAGCTAGAGTACTCACCTTGATTTCGTTTTACTTGAAGTGTAGGCACTGGTTTTGAGCTTTGCCTCTGGTTTCCTGGCTGCAAGACTTGTGGTTTAACAAATCTCCTTGTGGACACCTTCGGAATGTATTGTGCTCGGTACACAAACTCAGTATACATGAGCTTTTTCAACTCTGTCCAAGTAAAAGGTGGATCATTGTAATAGGTCCCGATCAGCAATCTAGCTGGTTCCACCACTTGTATGCTTCTCCAACTAGGGCATCTCTTGCATAGGATGGTTTTAACTTCTCTTTAATTTTCCAAGTCCTAAAACATTGCTCCATGTTGTCCTCCCATCTTAGGTATGCACTTGGTCCTTGCTTATGACCAGAAAATTGTATAGATGGTGCATCCAAGCGATTTTGATAGAACTGGTCACCCTTGTAGTTCCATGGCTTCTTGTTAACATGGCTTGATCGGTTCCCATGGTAATAATTTTCTGGGTGCAGCCATGGTGGTCTTTATTCTCCTTGGACAGGCTTGACCATAAAATTTCCCATCATAACTTTCCTCATAATCAGATGAGTAGTTTGTGATCATAGATGAGCTGGGATTCAGGACCATAACAAGTTGAATACTGGTCCAATGGTTCTGATTCTTCCTGAATTTCTTGTTCATCATCAGGGACATACTCTGGATTGGTATCTATGAACCAGTGGACTTCAGTGTGGTCATCTTCCTCATCCCAGCAGGCTTGGTCCAGTTATTCTCTCCAATCTACCTCAGAAGTGTTATATTCTTCAGCTTCTTCTTCATTCTCCATCAAGCTTGATGTCAAAGTCTCGCAAGAAGAAAGAAATAACTTACTGTGAATCAAGAACCTGGGTTAAGAAAAGTTAAAAGAAGGAAGAAAATAGAAGACTAAAAAAATGGAATTTTGCAGATTTTTTTTAAAACTTTTTAACCTTAAAAGAATAACTAATGAATTATGTTTTTTTTATCTTTTTAGTTTATGGCCGACATAAAAGTAAATAAAAGGAAAATAAATTTGCAAGAATTTTTTTTTTTTTAAAGAAATGGAAAGAACTTTGAAAAATCAACCAAAAAGGAAATTCCTTTGAAAAAGTTTCACCCAAAAAGGCAACACAAATATGCAACTTAATACTAACATTTTTTATGATTTTTAATGAAAAATAAGGATCTAGGAACCATAAATCTACAGCAACATGAAGAACATGATGAACACACACTTTTTATGATTTTTTTTTATTTGGACAGAAATGAAACAACTAAATGCAACAAATGACAAAGCGATTTTCTTTTTATGGATTTTATGGTTTTATGAAAAGATAAAATAACTAGATGCAAAAACAGGATGATTTTATGGGTTTTATATGATTATGCAAAACAAAAACTAAAGGGAACAAGCAACAAATGAATTTTATAGTTTTAATGATTGATGAATGCCAAAAACAAATGAAACAACAAACGATTGCAATAAAAAGATAGGGATAGATACGACCTGATGCTTGAAGGAACTTCAGCACTGATACCAGAAATGATACAAGCCTAAGCTATCAAAGGCCTGTATAATGCTTGATCAAAGATGATGGACGAGCCAACAAGAGGGTGGTTTGTACAATCAATCTAATCAACCTTAAAACCGGCTGGATGGAAGCGATGATGATGGTACTGGATAGAACGGGTTGTTGAATGATTACACAATCAACCATGAAGTAGGATGCCTGATTCCACAAGCAGACTAACTTGCCAATCACCAAGACAATGAATCCACAAAAGCTTGAATGATCAGTAGAACACAAAGACACAATGCCTTGAAGAAAGAAACTTAAAAGTTTATTGATTTTTGGGTAAATGATTTTGTTCCTTTACAATAAGATATCTAATAGATTATATAGTGCTCAGTACAAGACTTAGAAAGCTAAAGAAAATAAGAAAACATGCTAAAAATCAGAAAAGTAGTCGTTAGGCCTTAATGAAGATTATCGGCCAAAAAGGAAGTTGTGATGTCCTCTTTGTATCTTGATAGCCTGGAAAAAAAGAAACTGATTTATTAGGACATTACTGGACGTGTGTAGAGGCTTCAAAACGCAGAGTCTTAGAAAAGAGAGCCATTGGTCTTCAATAACTTCAAGTGAGAATGCATATATGTATGGTAAGTTGAATAATAGAGGATCTCTTGATCTTGTGGCTGCTGGTGGCATGGAAGGATGATAGGGAACTCTTATTGATCGTGGATTATGTCTTCAGGATGGTTAATATGATCTCCTAGCCTCCATATATAAGTTTTGGTCGGACCAAACTGATTGGATTGAAGACAATCCACAATAATATCGATTTGGCCAATTGATGCAAACGGCCTATCTTCTGGTCTGATTGGGATCGCCTGATCCAGTGTATTGGGGTAGTTACTAAGATGTTTTGGAATGCCTCTGAATTACTTAGAAGGTCGCCTGGTTGAAATTCTTGAGGTTGTTTGATGTGAGACCCAAATCTTCCAAATAAGGCAAGAAGGACTGGTTTGGCCGATTTTGGTAAATTGATCATAACTTCAATTTCACTCGGTCTAATCTCCTATTCTGGGCTTTTTGGAAATTTAAGAAACCCATATTGATGAATGAGGTTGGATTTGGTGAAGGCCGCTTCATGGTTGGGCTTGAATCCTCTTCAACAGGCTGATACTCGCAGCTGGACGGGTTGGAGAACCTCCAGTTTGTAAAATGTATATATCTCTGGTCCAGACAGATTTGAGATGATTATAATTTTTTTTGAAACCTTCTTGAGTGTATAATCCTTGAAAATTGGTTTCATGGTGAAAACCCTCTTGGTTTGTAAGATATGGCTGATTTTCTGAGCATACGTCCTGGATAATTCTCTGGCTGGTTGAGTAATGGTCATGATCGACCTCGGGCTCAGGAATGGACTTGATGACCACATCACTTTACCTTTGTGTGCTTGCTGCTACTTGTTATCTTAAATTTTGCTTCAAAGAAAATATTTTTGATGCTTTTCCGTTACTCACTTGGTTCAACAAAAATTGTGAGCAATGTTTTTGTGTTTGAATGTTTCTTGTATAATTTTCAGTTTTGTGCGAAACATGTTTTTGCTAAGTCTAAAGGTCCTCATGACTTTGGCTAGCCATCATATTATTAGTCCGATGTTGGTACAGGTTTTCTAACCATAGGATTGCGATATAAGATGCTGGAGTTCTCAAGACCATATTTTGACAGTTTGGCTATCTCACTAGCGTTTAGACGAATCTTAGATTGTCGTTTGCTTTTTGGACGATTCGAAGGATCATTGCATTGGCTAAGTGTTTTCTGCCTAATTCTCTAAGAGTTTGCTTTTTCAAAAGCGTTCTTTTGGTGTCGAGGCAAAACATTTTCAACGTATGGGATTATACAAGTGTAGTATACGTACTCACTCCTTCCTTTTTTACGAAGTAGAAAGGCTAAACCGATCATTTGATGGGTTATGTATTTCATCAAACGTTTTTGTGAGTACGAGTATGTATTTTATCGAAAGTTTCTTTGGCGTTTAGGAATAACGACTTCAGCTCAGAGTCTTAGAACTTCTCAAATTTTGATTTGATTTTGATTTTTGTATGATTTGGTTTTCAACGTAACTCTGACGAGAATATCAAAGCGAGGAAGAGATTACAACGTCTAAGTTTCTGTTCTCGTTTCTTCATACCACTGGTTTTACTAAAATTACCAAGTGTGCTTCGTATATTGTTGAAAATTCTGTCAAATATTTATGAGTAGATGTTTTCGAATCAACATGGCATAATTTCGTAAAACTGGATTGCGTCTCTCGTATCAAAGGAACTTTACAAAATCATTGAAAGAAAGTGAGGAGAAGCAGATGACGACTCGTGGAAGAGTGAAGTAGGCAATGAGGAAGAAGAAGATATGGACATGATGTCATTTGGGTGAGGTGCTCAGTTTGTCAAGCTTTGAGCGAACTGGTCCTGCCCTAGCCATTATTGTCTTCGTTTTTTGTTGATCGTTTTGTACAATCTTGTTTGACTTACCAAAATTATTCCCGAATTATTTTTTGAGTTCTATTTACGAGAATCGTTTCGTAAATATTTTCAAATTTAATCTATGAAGGTTGTGTCATAAAATACTGTCTGGTTTAATTTTACGAATGATGATTTGTAAAATATTGTCGAATTTAATTTTGCGAAAGCTGTTTCATAAAACGTTGTCGTGTACAAAAAATATTTCATAAAATGTTTCTGATTTTAATTTTACAAAATTCGTTTCGTGAAATGTTGTTGAGCTTAATATTATGAAAGTTATTTGTAATTTTTTTCGAGTTTGCTGCACAAGAACTGTTTTAGAAAACTCACATTTTTCTAAATTCTGCAGACTTAGCTTCCGAGTTTTTTAGCGAAAACCCAAGATGCGATGAGATTTAACTATCGTGATTAAACTTAATCTTAAGTTATCTTGTTTTTGTGGATTGACCCGAGTGAGTTTTGAGTGGTCTTTTTGAAGTAAGCTTAGTAGCAAAATATTGTGAATTTGCAAAATATGTTATTGCAGAAGCCACACTTGAATTTCGAAATCTTATGTTTCAAAGACGTTTTAAACACTGTGGGATATGATCTCCCGTTTTGATTTTTTTTTATTCTTTGTCAGCAATTTTATTTTTGAGTTGATTTTGTAGAAATCAACTTCGTTTCTTCAAAAAGTTATTCGGAAGAAGTACAAAAGTGAGGGATTGGGCAACCCGATTTGTTGTGCTTCCTTTTCTGCGAGTAATCTAGGGTTTCTCTGCGATTCCAGGAAGTGGAGGTCTTGTTTTTCCTAAGATTTTACGGAAAACATTTTTGATTGAACCCCCTAGTGTCGAGATTTCTCTAATTAGGTGATGAGATGAATCTTACAGGGTTTGATAGAATTAATCGTTGCCCTTTCTGTTTAGACAGAGAACTCGTGAAATCGTTTTGATGCTTTTTTTGTGGCGAAAAGTCGAGACTAGGTTTTTGATTTTCTCGAGAACAGTGACGTTTGCGTTAGCGTTGGTCATAGGAGCAGTTGTTGCTGGACTTTTTACCACCATTTTTGGCATTGTTGACAGTATTCACGCAAGCTGCGAGTTTGACTTTCATATTTCCAGACATGTTTTGATCTAGCGTTTTATGGCCGTGTGTGTAAGAGTAATCCGCCCCCTCCTCCGCACTGTCAAATTTGTTAACGGAAGAAAGCGTAGCTTTCCTTGAGGTATGAATTCTCTGCGAGAGCCAATGACAAGTGATCAAATAAAATGAAGACAAATATAGAAAGACAACAAAACAAATTTATAAAAATGTAGATCTTTATTTCGAGCCTGCTTATGAGCGTTCCAGGGACAAAACATATAGGAAGTTCACCTGGAAACGAGATTACAACAGTAATCAAACAACACAAGCAGTAAAACCTAACTAAGTTTTCTAGCGTAGCCACCTATGTCGAGAAGACCTATGAGAGTCACAGCTTCTTTAGCAAAAGATGAAAAGATGTGAAAATGTGTTATTGATTTTGGAATAAACCTTATGAAGGGCTGCCTATGTACACTTTTCAAGGATCAGTCGAACGTAGTTCAGTTTACAAGGTTTGAACAAGAACTCGAACCCGCCTTTGCGCGTTTGTTTTGTAATTGAGTGCAAGACAAATTAAGAAAACTAAGAATGTCGAAAATAATGCCTAAGGTTCTAAGTGCTCAGAGTTATAAGAGTCTAATATTGTCCTCCTTCTCCTCTTCCTGAAATGTTCTTGTATATGCCTCCAGATTCGGCCATCTTAACTTATCTTGTCGAGATTTGAGCTTATCCTTTTGGGGAGATCTTTCCTTATCTTCTCAAATTTCATGTTTATCTTGGAAACTTCACAATTATCCTTTCTTCCCTGTTTTCTTTACCCATGTCAAATAAACCGTCATTGCATTCGGGCCTATTATCATTTTAAAACTTAAATGGGCTTTATTCATGTTTTAGGCCGGTTCGGGCCGTTTTAAGACTTATGCGTTTTTATGATTATTCTCAGAAAAATCATTGATTTTTCCGATGTACGTTTTCTATGTCACTAGTCTTATGAACTAATAGAAATCAATTTATTCAGTCAAGGAGAAAATGGTGTTAAGTTAACCAGTATCGACTTAATTTTTGACTTGAACTTTTACGAGAAAGCAATGTCTTTGTTGTTTTTCTCAAAAATCTCAACATAAACTCCGATTGCGACAAAACGGAGGACATTTAAATCGAGATTAAAAGGAGAACATGATGAGAGTCTTGTGAGGTGATGAGGCACTCTGTAGCAAGAATGAAGGTTGTGTGACGAGGAGGACTTGTTGTGTGGCGACGAGGTGAGCTCTGTGGCAATGAGATGAGTTCTGTGGCGATGAGGAATGGCTGTGTGGTGAGGAGGGCTTGTTGTGTGGTGAGGAGGGCTTGTTTGTGGCGATGAGGAGCATGTGTGTGGCGACGAGAGCTTGAGTTTGGCGAGGAGAAGGTTTGTGTGGCGAGTTGGAGGAGAGAGAAAGGCTGTGTGGCGACGTAGCCCAAGCTGAGAGGGTGTTGGTTGATACACTAAAATTAAGTCTTTGCTCTGTCACGTTAATAGTGGTTGTTATAATAATTTAGATTCAATTCCAGATGACCAGTTTACACTTTATCTCTATGAGTTCAATATCAAGCTAAGAAAATCGATGAAATAACAAGCAAGAAACAGGTTGGTTTCAGGGGTTTTCAGATTACGAAGAAGCTAGCCTACGGTGGTTGGATCGGGTGTTAACAATCACGAGCAAAACAATTATCAAGTTCAATTTAAGTGATGAGTCTAGAATTCCTAACACTTATATAGATCAGCTTGTTGGGGTCAAAATGGTCACGATGGAATTGATGCTTAAAAATTACCGCGGAAGTTATCTCTATTTCGAGTAAAATAAAACAACAATTCATCGCATTCGAACTCCTCATCGCCCTACCCATCTCGTCCCGATCAAGGAATCAAGAAGTAAAATTGACGTAACAATCATGTCGTTTCCAAGTATAGTCTCCCGTGGACGACTAGACACACAACGTCTAGTCGCCCATGGGCAACTAGACCCATGAAAAAGTCTAGTCACCCATGGGCGATTAGGCCCTTGGCAAAGTCTAGTTGCCCATGTCAACTAGACCATATCCTCTGCATTACTCTCTCATTTGCATCTTGACTAGGATGTTTCTTGTTTCGTCTCGATTGGAGCTTCCAATGAAGTTTTACGATAAAAATGCAAAGACTTATTTCTCGTAAAACTCTGAGTTAAACGTATAAAACAATAAAAATTAACTTAAATTCCAATGTTATCTCGACTATACGGTTGTTTTTTTTATTTTGTGGAGCTATCATCGTATAATCTTACGACGGACAATTTCTCCGAAAGAAATCATAAAAATCACTTAAATCGCAAAACGGCCCCCCAAAGAGTCTAAAATGCTAGAAAGGTCCACTTACGGTTTTTGAAGAGAATGAGCCCAATTATAATGATAGTCTACTGGATATCCGCAGAAGATAAATGGAAAATAAGATAATTGTCAAGTTCCGAGATAATTATGGAAAAATCAAGAAAATAAGGAAAATTTCACAGAATAATAAACTTGAATCGGGGCAGAAAAGGAAAGATGACCGAACTTGAAGACCTATATAAGAGAAGCAAGGGAGATGGATGCATAGACACAAAATTCTCTGCAACTTAGCACTTAGAGAAAGTTAGGTAGCTTTTCGTTTTTGTTATCGAACTGCGACTCAATTAGATATTCAAGTCTTAGGTTGTTAGAACTAGGGAATTCGCTGACAGCTCTTGCGGCCAAGGCTTTTACCTGTTAACCGCTTATAAGCAGATTCAAAATATGATATTTATTGCTCTTTTCTTAATATCTGTTTATTTTGTTTCGTCTGTTTTTTTTCATAACTTGACTACTTGTCGTTAGGCTTACTAGAAATTCGGGACCTCAGGGAAAGTTAGGTTTTAGCTTTCCTACAATTACAGAAATCGACGGTGTGAATTTCAGTTCCCACAGTTTGGGGCTAAAAGGAAGGGAGGGGGGGGTAACGGATCAATTTAACTCATAGCCGCAAAATGTTTGGTCAAATATGGCTACATACGTTCATGACAGTCAACCACCTCACGATGGCAACACCGTCGACGAAAACGTTGAAAGCTTTACAGCAGCGAACGTGTCCGCGACTAATGTAACACTGCAGCGTTCGAGGAGATTAAAAGATGTTCTCGACTCTCAAAAAAGTCGTCCGAACAAGACAAGCTCACGGGTTCTCTTGCTAAACAGGTTAAAACCTTAACAACAAGAACCAGGGCGTTCTTCCCCGCCGAACTACTAAAATATGCGGAAGAAGATTCGACTTCACGACTCCGCACGACAGGCCAACTAACACGCAGAACGCTTCGTTTGATCAAAATCGAAACGAAGTAAACCCTCACGTAATTCAGCCTAACAAAAAATACCCAATCTCTCGAGCAAAAAACAGGAGATGATGAAGTCGAACGGGTCAACTTGGAACCCAACGATCAGGCCAACCCCTCGGGCGAGGACGCTGACATGCATCCAAGGAGGACAAAAAGCCGCACGGCTCGGGGAGAACTCTCTGTTCAATATACCCATGACTGAAGAAGAAGAGAACGTGTTCTGGGTAGAGCAGGACGAGTTAGCCGAAGCGCAGGCTCGAATCACTCGCAGAAAAAACGACAAACTCGGAAAACTGCAGGCAGTGACCCTAGTGAGATGCGCGATCTCCGCGATTATATCGTAAAAACGGCTGCATAGTTAAAAGCGGTGAAGTCTCAAATTCCCCACGCCACCACTCCGCACCCGAGATTGACAGACTCCTCGAAGAAGCTCAGAAAACTTCATTCACTGCCTTGTATCACTGAAACAAAGGTTTCAGATCCCGTAAAGATCAAAATCCCTGTATACGATGGAACAAGCGACCCAAAAGTGCATCTGCAAACATTCCAGTTCGTGATGGGTAGGGCCACACTCAGGGATAGAAAAAAAAGGCACTGTCTATGTCGCCTCTTCGTCGAACATCTCCAGGGAGCAACACTCGAATGGTTCTCTCACTTAAAGCAGTACCCATCGGAAGCTTATGCCAACTCGCTTTGGAATTCCTCAAGCAATATTCAACGTTCATGAATAGGAAAACCTCCGACGTCGACCTTTGGAGCTTGGCCCAAAAGGAAGATGAACCTCTCCGTGATTATATGAACTAATTTGAAATCATCATGTATAGAGTTAGCGAAATCAGGGATAAGGTGGGTATCGATGCACTCAGGAAGACTCTCTGGTACAAGTCAGAATTCAGGAAGTGGATAACTCTCGAAAAGCCGCGCACGATCCACGATGCTCTTCATAAAGCAACAGACTATATCATCATCGGAGAAGAGATGAAAGTCCTTTCGCAGAAACATCAGATAACAAGAACATCATCGAAGGAGAGATGAAACTTGACCTACGATGAAACGACATTCTGCGAGTTTCACCAAACCAGGGGCCATTCCACTCTGAACTGCAAAGTTCTCAGCACGAGGCTAGCGACAAAACTGCTTGCAGTAGAAATATAGGAGATAACATGCATAAAAGACCTCATCCGAGATATTGACCATCCGCCAGAGACCGATCAAACTCCGCCAGCAGAAAACGTTCCTCAAGGAAATCTATCGGGCAAGAACAGAAAAGATGGAAGAAGGGCTAATGACAAAGGCAACGACAATAATCGTCACCTGGTAAACATGATCATCGAACGATCACAATACTGCCACAATACTGTCTCGTCAATAAAATCATATCAACGGAAAGCCGAGAAACTCGCATATCATTCCCTGCCCCGAGACTTCCCGAATGATACAATCACTTTCAAGGAATACGAGACAGTCAAAATTGACAAACCTCTTTGCAATCCACTTGTAATCAGTCATGTAATACAAGATCTTAAGATTGCCAGGGTCCTTGTAGACACGGGAAGTACCATTGATGTTATCTTTCGTGATACACTAAGAAGGATGAACATCGATCTGTCCGAGGTCACACCAACACCAAGACCACTCACAGGTTTCTATGGCACAACGTCAATGACTCTCGGATCGTTCAAACTCCCGGTCATGGTCCAAGAAGTTACAAGGATCGTCAATTTCGCGGTCGTCAACCACCCAACCATCTATAACGTGATCATGGGAACACGTTGGATAAACTCCATGAAGGCAGTCCCGCCAACCTATCACCTAGGCATCAAATTTCCGACTCCAAATGGAACCAAAACAATCTAGGGATGCCAAAAGCAGTCGCGCCTTTGCTTCCTGGTCGAACATAAGCTGAGGCAAATTATGACGACATCTATGGCTAACCCCAAACGCATGAAGATAAATCAGTCTCTGACTAAAAACGCATCTGGGGAGCACGATCCAGAATCGTCCACCCAACCAACGTCTTCAGCCAAAGAAAGCAAGCAAGCTTCCGAGCCCAACGATCTAATCGAACCAGAGAAGAAAAACCTGGAAGAAGTCGTCGATCCAGCAACATTCACTGTAAGGCGATCGGTGCAGCAGCAACCGCTAAGTAAAAACCCTCGTGGCACAAACTGAACTATGAGACAGCTTGATCCCCGAAAGGGGTACGTAGGCAACTCGTTGCAAGACGAGTTCAGCTGTCCCCCTCTCTCGAAAGGGGGGGGGAGTAGGTACGTATACGTATACTCGTATAGTCCCACATTTTAAAATATTTTCCTTTGTACTCAATATTTTAAAAACTTCTCCAATAACAAGAAAGCGCAATACAACTCCAAAGGGTCTCGCAAATCTCTTTTTCGCTTAAAATATTTGATCTTCGACTTGTTTCAGATACCTGTTCCACAAATAATTGCCTTGACGCAAGAGTTGATTGACTCTTTCCCTCTAGTGCTAACACTTTCTCTTGATATGACCAGGTTTCATGTAGTGATGTCAACCTTTCATTCTCTCGGGATCCTGATGTCGTTGTATTCGAGGATTCTTTATGAGTCGGGTAATTCTCTTTGGACACTGCCTTGACGTATGTGTCTTTCCTTCAGTGTTAGAGCTTGGTACAAACTTGATTTGTCTTGTATTAGCCCCTCCCAAAGCCTTCATATCCTAGCCCTCTAGACGTCTGCCCCTGTCTCCCCACACTCAGAATATTGTCAAGTTCCTTTGATATAGTAAGCATTCTAACCGTCTTGTAGTGATGCTCCAATGTTGCATGTAGTTCAGAAGACTTCTCTTTCTTAGTTCCTACTTCCTTCTCAAGTATGTCAACCCTTGTAGAAATCTGAAACCTTTGTTTCTTCAGACTCATGTTGCTCAGATCCTCTTCCTTTCATCTTCTACCTCTTCCCTAAGATTCACAACGGTTTCCTTTAACCAGATTTTCTCATTCTTCAGGAAAAGATTCTCCTTTCTGATCTGAACCAAAGTCTGACATAGCTCATGAAAATTACTTGCTACATCATTTTCAGCTACAAATTGGTCATCTTATGAGTCTGTCTCACCTTCCACAAACTATGATTTCGATGAAGACTACAAACTTGTCCAATTCCTCGTCATCATTGTCTTCATGAGAATACTCTTCATTGATTCCAATTAGAAACTTCTCCTGGCGCCTCTTTTGATCATTGGTAACACTCAAGTTTTCTATGACAGTTACCCTTACATCCAAATCATTCTATGTCCCCTTTTCCGAAAATACGACACTTGTTTTTGTAATGCCCGAAACCTTTGCAATCATAACATTGCCTATCTGATTTCTTGTCACATTTCTCTGTTCCCACAAGACGTTTCTCCGTCTCTGACACATGTCTTGATGAAATTCCTTTCCACTGACCTTTCTCAGTTCTGCGTAGCACCCTGCCGAATCTTCTCACAAGCAAATTGACTGGGCCATTGTTGATGCGGTCCTGAGCATGCTCAAACTTAAGGCATGGGATCCAATGTATTGGCTAACTAATATACTGATAAAATCTTGGCTGAATGGGAAGTTTCATTGTCTCATTGGAATGGTCTATAAATTATTAGACAGAGAGGAGGATAAGAGACTTGATGCGGCCTCTAGTAGTCATGGGATGATCATGAATCAGTGTGGACATGTCAAGATGGATTATGCAACAGCCCGTGGAGGATCAAAATACCATCAGGAGACACTACTCAGTTAAAGTCGTGGGTCATCATGAAAAAGGAAGAGAATGCCAAGAAGAACCAGCTTGTTGGTTTATTTCCTTTATTTGTAATTTCAATTTTGTAAACCAAGTTCTAATAGGCTTAGGAGTAGTAATCCAATTTTAAATTGGATTAGGACGTCCCAAACCAATCTGGTTAAGGATTAGGGATTTAGTTTAGGCATTTTAAGCCTCTTTCACGTCCTTGTAATTAATCAATCAATCGTTGCTTTTATCAAAAAACACATTTTCTGGTCTCTTCTCTTGCCTCTTTGGCGAGTTGAGTCTTGCTGGTGTGTAATATCCAGCTTGGGTTCTCTGACTTGGTGTCTCATATCCAGACAAGAAGCCTTGGAGTATCAGGAGACAAGCCATCTCTCTTGTGTCCCACATCAATCCACAAGCCTTGAAGCATATTGAGTCATTGATTCTCGGTTTGAAAGGATTATCAAACCATTTACCTACCTACAAGAGATCGAAGGAATTACAGCCTATCCAGGGCTGTAATCAAGTGGGATGGTGTGATCAAAACCAGCTGCTATGACAAGGGTAAGGAGAGAAAGGCGTGGCTATATGCTGTATACAATGACTTGCAAACTTGGAGACATCATCTCAGGCTAGAACAACTTGTTATTCATGCTGATACAAAACCAAGGCTTAAGTGGAGCTATGGTGATTGTTTCACACGACTACCAGACTATCCAGAGGGGTTCTTTCAAGATCAGAACGGAGCAATGCTGGTTTCTTATGAGGCTAGGCTGAGGCTGTATGCACACAAGTCTATGAGAAACACGTGGGTTGTATACATCTGGAGAGAAGCAGTAAGCTTCAAGTTCAACAGAGTGGAGAAACCATTTGCCTTAGGAGCTGTTCGTAATGAGCATTTTTCAAATAACTTGTTGAGATATGAAGATGGTCTACAACACATATTTGATGGTGTGACCCTAACCAGATGCAGTGGAAAGAGAGAAGAGTCAGTAGTCAATACGTTTTTGATCAAGTCCACAACAGATCAGAACAAACTGAGAAGAGCAAAGAGAAACTTGTTGTTGTTAAAGAGAAACCAAGGCTTGAGAGTGAATATGGTGAACAAAGAACACGACCACCAGACCCTATGCAGCATAAGAACCAAATCAAAATGTTTGCTGGTCAAGGTCCTTTGAGAGACATCAGAAGCATTCACCTACTCAAACATAATGGGCTAGTTCAAATACCAAAACAAGCAGCAAGGTTACTACATGATATTGGAGAAACAATACTCCTTTCTGATCAGATTGAGGGAATAATACATTCTGAGATATCAAGGCTGAGACGTGTGTAGTCATCAAACAGTAGAGTAGCTGTCAAGATCAAGCTTATCACAGTGCAACAGCTTGCCTTAAAATTCGTTTTTCATTAAGTCAAGTCCTAAGAGGTTGCTGAGGGATGGAAAAGAATTGCAATGCTGGGTATTTTATCCATGAGATGATCATGGTTCTATCATCTTACAAGACTTGGATTTGAGGACAAATCCTTTTGAAGGGAGAGATTATGATGTGATCCTAAGCAGACTCAAACTCAATGCATGGATCCAATGTATTGGCTAGCTAATATACTGATAAAATCTTAGATGAATGGGCAATTTCAGTTTCTCATTGGAATGGTCTATGAAGTATTAGACAGAGAGAAGGATAAGAGACTTGATGCGGCCTCTGGTAGTCATGGGATGATCATGAATCAGTGTGGACATGTCAAGATGGATGATGCAACAGCACGTGGAGGATCTAAATACCATCAGGAAACACTCCAATACTCAGTTAAAGTTGTGGGTCATCATGAAAAAGGAAGAGAAGGCTAAGAAAAACCAGCTTGTTGGTTTATTTCCTTTATTTGTGATTTCAGTTTTGTAAACCAAGTTTTAATAGGCTTAGAAGTAGTAAGCCAATCTTAAATTGGATTAGGACGTCCTAAACCAATCTGGTTAAGGATTAGGGATTTAGTTTGGGCATTATAAGCCTCTTTCACATCCTTGTAATTAATCAATCGATCATTCTTTTTATCAAAAAACGTTTTCTATTCTCTTCTCTTGCCTCTTTGGCAAGCTGAATCTTGCTGGTGTGTAATATCCAACTTGGGTTCTCTTATTTGGAGTGTCATATCCAGACCACAAGTCTTGGGTTATCAGGAGACGAGCCATCTCTCTTGTGTCCCACATTAATCCACAAGCCTTGGAGCAGATTGAGTCCTTGATTCTCTGTTTGCAAGGATTCTCAAACAATTTGCCCACCTACAGGAGATCCATGGAATTACAGCCTATCTAAGGCCGTATCAATTGTCCTCTTCTTCACCCTTGTGATTTATTGAGACGCAAGATAAATTCCTTTGCTTTCTTGCCTCCATCGAGTTTCATCTCATGAGCTCTGAGCATTCCAACCACTTAGCCAAACCCGATCTCATCAATGTTGAGTGAGACTGACATGGCAGCTTTGTAGGCAGTGTATCTGGCCATGAGAACGCTCATGATCTTTCACGGGCTTCTTGTCCTTGAGTTTTTTTTCCAAAAAGTTAAGGATTTTTGATCTATACCGCATGGTTAAGAGCTGTATTCATCAATCGACTCATGTTCCCCCATCTTCAGATTCTCAAACGTAGATTGCAAGGTAGTCCATTCGTGTAGCTTTTCACCTTTGAGGTTCCTTCAAAGCGAGTTTGCAAGAATCTCCCATGCTGCCTCAGCCGTCTCCCAGGTTCCTTAAATTAATTTGAAGTGCTTTTTGGTGACACTTGCATGTATGGTAGACAATGCTCTTAAGTTAAACTTTGCCAGCTTCAGTTATGTTTCAGTCCAGTCCTCTTCTGGGTTGTTGGATTCAACACCATTTTCATCTTTGACTTCTGGCTCAGTCCACTCAGTCATGACCGACTTCCATGCCATGGCATCGACTCCTCGGATGATAGATCTAATCCTTGATTTCCATAGTTGGAGACATCCAAAATCACCCTCACAGTGGGCCCAAGTTCATGATATTTCTCCATTTCTTCTACATGATCTCACATGTTATATAATTGAACGGGTGACTGCCGTGATACCCATTTAAAGGCAACAACTATGACACCAAACTAAAGCATATAGTACACCAGATATTATTCTCAAAAGATATGTGTATTTACTAGTATTTGTTTTAAAGCGAACTTGCAAGTATCTCTTAAACATAACTCGAAGAAGATAAAAACCCTCTTGACTTGTTGCTCTAGGCTCATGTGCCCTAAAGTCGAATACAAGACCTTAAAACCTCTCCCTTTAGTCCTTAGTACTTTCACTCGCTTAGAGCTTGTGAACCCCCACTCTTATGCCAAGAATACAAATTTTCGTAACCACCCGATTACATAGGTCCAGTGTGACTATATATAGCCTATTCCCAAGTCGCTAACTCAGCCATCTACCCAATATTTAGCAAATCCCGATTTATGGTAAGTTCCCTACAAACTTCCCATCATGAGATCTCCTTCTCCAAGATGTATCTCTTCATGCTTGCTCTCTAAGAGTATTCGCATTAACATGGGCTTGACACCAATCCTTTTTTTGGGGGGGTTGAGGCAAACCCATGCAGTAGTGCAACACATGGGCGACTCACGAAATCCAGATAGCAAGCTGCCTTAATGGGCCTTCGCCCTTACAAACAAAGTTAATATCGTATGGGCCGATGGCCAATATATCAAATATTAAACTAACAAGAACATATACTACACTTGATCTTAGCAAAACGGCCGAGAAATGGTATAACTTGACCACCAATTCATTCTTCAAGTCTTTGTTATTCACTTCGTCTTGATCATCCGCATGCATACTCCTTATTGCAGACTTTACTTTACTCGTTGTTATGCTTCCATCTGACTTAGAATGTACACTTGATCTTTGCATCTTCACCATGGACGAATAAAATCGTTGGTAGTCAATACCACATACGTTTTGCTTTCTCAGCAATCTGGTGAAGAGCAGAAACGAGACCACGATCTGCAGAAAAGGGAAAAACTTAGTTTGAATTAGAATGTCGTTAATTATCATTTTTGTTGTTTCTATAGAAGTTCTTCCCTGCACGTTTTTGCTGTTGTTACCAAATTATTACTATAAATTACTAGTGACTTTTTAGAAAAATAGTCATATTTATTAGTGCAAAGATGACACCACAATTAAGTAATGCATAAGATAAATCAAGAGACAAATTACACAAGCAAACACCAATGCTTTATTAGAATCTCTTTTAAACAATCTTTAAAAGACCTTTTTATTCAGCTTTACACGTCTAGTGTTAACACCCTAACACACGATAGTGAAGAATTCCTAAGCTACCCGCTTATGTCTCTCTTCCATCAAGTACTTCAGCCATTGTTTAGATACGACCCATAACACACTTTTCTTTCTCTATAAGATCAGCCTCTATGTCTCTGTCTCTTATACAGGGACCCCATAGCTATCTTATATTATTGTCTACATTCCGGAAACCTAGTCTCCAAGGCAACATGGATATGACATCTTTCATGTCAAGTGCAACTTTTCTTGAATGCACTTATTATGTT
>CAJHQP010009426.1:0-22470 GCA_905132765.1 Moricandia arvensis
CTGGCAGACACACTACAAGAAAACAGGGCATATTCCGACGGAAATTCCGACGGAGTCATATTTCCTCGGAATATTCCGATGGCATTCGACAAAATTTCCGAGGGAAAACAAAAAAATCGCATTTCCTCGGAATTTCGTCGGTAATTTCCGACGAAATTCCGAGTAAAGTATAATTGTCGGAAAAAACTGAGGACATTCCGAGGAAATGTATTTCGTCGGTTTTATTCCGACGTAATTCCGAGGAATCTATCCGTTAAAAGAGCCGTTGTGGGTAGCCGTTGAATAATTCCGACGAAATTCCGAGGAGTCGTCGGAATTTCGTCGGAAATGCCGGCAGTGTTTCTTCTATAAATACCAGCACCCCTCACCCTCTTCTTTCACTCATTTTTTCATTTTCTCACTCACTTTACACACGAAATATATTCTAAAAATCATGTCTTCTTCAAATTATTATCGCTCTTGGATGGATCGACCTCATATGGATCCTAACACGAGTTTGCTTACGGATGAATATCAAGAAGGTATAACCGAATTCATGGGGCTAATTCAACGACAACCGGAAGCGAAAACGGGTATGTTAAGATGTCCTTGCTCTATTTGTAAAAATAAGAAGGTTATAAAAAAGTGGGATGTTTGGAAACATCTATATTTGAATGGGTTTACACGAAGTTAACAAAATTTGGTATCATCATGGAGAAAACTGATTATGAATATGGTAGTACTAGCGAACCTCAGACTGCGGATAGGTTAGAAGAACCAATTAGAACGGATGTAGATTATGGTGTAGGTACTGAGCAGATGGTACATGATCATTTTAGAGAGGAAGAATTACCCAATGCAGAAGCTAGGAGATTTTTTGATATGTTGGATGCAGGCAAACAACCTTTGTACGAAGGTTGCAGAGATGGTCATTCGCCTTTATCATCGGCAACAAGACTGATGGGCATTAAAACAGATTATAATTTGGCTGAAGATTGTGTGGATGCGATTGCTGATTTTGTAAAAGGTGTTCTACCAGAAGATAATTTAGCTCCGGGTTCATACTACGAGGTTCAGAAACTTGTTGCTGGTCTTGGTTTATCGTATCGACCGTTTCCTCGGAATATTGCGTGTCTATTTTAACCCGAAACCTTTCTTCTTCCCCATTTCTCTTATCTCTCTCTCGAATTCCGGCGAACCTCTCCTCATTTCCTCCATTATTTCCGGTCAAACTTCTCTATCTCTCCCTCAAACCTATCCCTAAACATGTAAGATCATTATCCCTTTCTCTTTGGTTGTTTTTGTTATGTTTTTTGGATGAAATTGATGATTTTAGGTTTGATAGATTATTGTTTTTGATTTAGATTTGTTAGGATTGTTAGGATTGTTAAGATTTAGGATTATATTGTTAGGATTGTTAGGATTATTAAGATTTAGGATTATATTGTTAGGATTGTGGATTGTTAGGTTTAAAATTTATTTTTAAGGTTTATAAAACGTTTTTTAATATTTATAAAACGTTTTACTAATTATAAAACTTTTTTATATTTATAAAACGTTTTTTACTATTTATAATACGTTTTTTATATTTATAAAACGTTTTTACTATTTATAATACGTTTTTTATATTTATAAAACGTTTTTACAATATATAAAACGTTTTTATATTTATAAAACGTTTTACTATTTAAAAAACGTTTTTTATATTTAAAAATTATTTTTATATTAATAAAACGTTTTATATTTATAAAACGTTTTCTATATTTTTAAAATGTTTTTATATATAGAACGATTTTTATATTTATACAAAGTTTTTTAGTTATAAAACGATTTTTAATATTTATATTTATAAAAATCATTTGTATATTTATATTTGCCATTTTTAAAAACTATTTGTAAAACTTTGTTTTACAAATAGGTCTAGTGGCGAGAACCAAGCTAGACTTCGTCGTTCTGCACCACGAGGTCGTAGTGGTTCGTCCTCCCGCTCGCGAGCTTCTTCATCGTCTATGAACCAAGCTGCTGGGGAGTATGGTCAGCCTCTCGTTCCTCCGGTTGTTCCGGGAGTTATGCCTGTTGAACAGTTGGTTCAGCAGCCGGGTCGGGAACATCTTCTCGTTCTCACTCCGTATCCACAAGGCCCTCACCAAACTTGGTAAAACTTTTTTTTCTTTTTTATTTTAAATTTTATTTCATTATATTTTTTTATTCCTATTTTTTCTTTTATCTTAGGTTTGACAGATCGGGGAACGGGATCAGCACCTTCATCAACCGGATGATGTACTCGACCCTCCAGAGGGGATATCCTACCTTCTTATGTTTTCCTTTTGAGGAGCGGGAAATGTGGTTCCGTCAGTTTGCGGTAAATTTTAATTTTTTTAACTTATTTTGTAATCTTTAACATAATTTTTTTTACTAATTGTGTATTTTTCAGCAAGAATTCAAATGGAATTCTGATCAGACAGACTTCATCCGTCACCACTTCACCCACAAAGTCATGGATAATTATGGGAAGCAAATATATGAGTGGAAGCAGAAGTGGCACAAAGGAAAGACACCGAAATCGATTAACGAGACGGTGTGGGCGGAGTTGATACAACACTGGGAGAAGGAGACGTCCCAAGACCGATCGGTGACCAACTCTGGCAACCGAAAGAGCGAGCGTCGTGGGAAGGGCATATTCAAGCACAACTTGGGTGCCCAGAGTATTCACACTCTCGGAGATCGAATGGTAAGTTAAATCTAATTTGTATTTCAAATCTTTAAACATTTTTATTTTAATTTTTAATGCATTTCTTACATTTTTTAGGCGGAAGAAAATGATGGTGTGCCGGTTGATGATCTCGCCCTAATGAGGATGGCGTATACCAACAAAAAGACCGGCGAGATTTCTGATGGTGTTGTGAGGGAGGTGATCGACCTGGTCCAAAGCCAGAAGGATGAAGAAGAGTTCCGCCTCTCTCAGCTTGTCTCTGATGAGGACGCCACTACTGCTGGTTCCAGCAACCTGTCTCGAGATCAAATAAACGAGCTCGTTGAATCTGTAAGAACTTCATTTTTATTTTTACTATATTTTTTTTTTATCTTTACTGCTACTAAAATCATTATGTTTTCTTTTCAGGCGTTCCAAAGAGAAAAGGGCGTTTGTTCGGTTTGGGTCGTCGATCTCCGTCGGTTGCTTCTTCTTCATCGGTGCCCTTTGTTGATCCAGCAATTATGGAGCAACTACAGAACAAGGATGACCGGATCTCAGCATTGGAGACCCAGATGGCCGCCCAACAAGCTAAAGTGGACGCAGCAGAGAGGGCGAGTGCGCAAATGATGGAAATGATGAGACAGATGTTCCCCGACCGTTTTTAGTTTGTGTTTTTTTTTAATAAACTTGTTTAATGTTTTTCTTTTAATTTGTAAAACTTTTAATATTATAATATATGTTTTCTATTATTTGGGTTTAAATTTTATTTTTAAAAATTAAATTAAAAATACAAAATATATAAATTATATTATTTTAAAAAAATAATTTACGATTATTCCGAGGAAACCCCTTCCTCGGAAAATTCCGACAAACAATTGTCCTCGGAAATTGCCGAGGAATATATTTCCCCGGAAATTTCCGAGGACTTCATTTCCTCGGATATTTCCGACGAAATATATTCCTCGGAAATATCCGAGGAAGGTTTCCTCGGACATAAGTCCTCGGTAAGGGTATTTCCGAGGGTTTTTATTTCCTCGGACCTTTCCGAGGAAATGATTCCTCGGAATATCCGAGGAAACACTTCCTCGGAATTTCCGAGGCAATTCCGAGGAAATATCCTACGAAAATGTTCCTCGTAATTTCCTCGGAATGTCTGACGAAATTCCGAGGAAAAACATTTTTCCGACGAGATATTTCCGACGAACTCCTTCGTCGAAATACCGTCGGAATTGACGTATTCCGACGAAATTCCTACGAATTTGGCCGTCGGAATAACGCTGTTTTCTTGTAGTGACATGGAAAAAATATAAAAAAAGATGGCAAAATGTTATACCCGCAAGGGAAATGCTGGTTGATGGCAGTGGAAAGCAACCATATGCCACAAATTAAGAGACTGATAGAAACCGACTGAACTTGTGAAAAAATGTTGTCTTTTCCAAGGTTCCCACACACCATTATTCCACTAGTAGACATGAAAAAAATCTAAAAATATGCCAGAGCAAAACATTATATCCGCAAGGGGATAACCAGTTGGTGACAATGGAAAGCAACAATAGGCCAAAAAGATTGGTAGGGACGACTAAGTTTGTGAAAAAATATTTTCCTTCCACTATGTCCTTACACACCATTAGTCCACTGGAAGGCGTGAAATAAATCTAAAAAACGATGTCATGGAAAAACGGTATACCCAAGGGAACATCTACAGAAAAGTAACCTTAGGAAAGACAATGAAGAGCTTATGAAAAAAAACTGCATCCCCAAGGTCTTCAGACACCATCAATGCACTGACATATGTGAAACAAATCTAATAATGATGGCAGGGAAAAAGGTTATACACGCCATGTAATAGCCGAATGATGACAGTGGAATAGGCAACCATAGGCCAGGCTAGGAATGGGCATTTCTGAGTATCAATTTGGACCAGTTTGGGTATATTGTGTATCAGGTGATTCATGTAGGGGCTAGAGGATCCATTTCCTTAACCTATTTCGGTTCGGGTTTGGTTTGAGCATTTTTTTGTTGGTTTTGGTTCAAATAGTAAAATTAGGATCTAGAAAATCTCGTAGAAAAAATTGGTTACCTTTTGGTTCTGGTTTTGGTTTGGTTATTTTGGGTAGTTCGGGTGTACATTAACGGGTATTTTGGGTAAATTATTGAATAATTAAAATGATTCAGATTAAAAATTGTGAGATAATTTAGATTATTTGGGAAATTTGGATAAAAATATATGGATACTTTTGAAAATTGATAATTTTGGGTAGTTGAGATACTTTTTAATGATTTGTTTTTTTTCAAATACAAATACTTTTAATATAATTTTAAATTGTATATATATATATATATATATATTTATGTTATATGTATATATAACTAATATTTTTATATATTTGAGTATTTATTTCATTCTCCGTTTGGTTATTTTAGATATAAAAATATAAGAATCATTTGGGTATCTGAGGGTTTCACTCCGGTTCCGGTTTTGGGTATTTTGGTTTGGTTCTGGTTTTCTTGCCCAATATTAGGCCATATAATAAAGAGATTGTTATTAATGACTGAGCTTGTGAAGATTTTATTTTTCCTTCCACGAGGTTCTCACAAACCATCAGTCCACTCGCAAACATAAAACAAAACTAAAAAAATAGTGATAGGGCAAAACGGTATACCGGAGGGGAAAAACTGGCTGAAGGCAATAGAAAAATAACCATAGGCAATACAATAAAGAGATCAACATGGATGACTGATCTAGTGAAAATTAACTTTGCCTTCCCCAAGGTCCTTACACAACATCAGTTCACTGGCAGCTGTGAAACAAATCTAAAAAATGATGGCAGGGCAAAACGTTATACACGCAAGGGAATAGTCGATTGATAGAGCTAGGTATTAATGAGATTGGTATTAATGACTGAGCTTGTAAAAACATATTTTCCTTAGAGAAGGTCCTCACACAATATCAGTCCAATGGTATATGAAACAAATTTTAAAAATGATTATGGGAAAAATGTCATACCCGCAAGGAACAACCGGTTGGCGACAGTGAAAAAGTAAATATATTTATAGGGACGACTGAGCTTGTGGAAAAAAATTTCTTCAATAAGCAAACCATCAGTCCACTGGCAAACGTGAAAAAATCTTAAAAGCAGATGTGAGGGAAAAATGTTATACTCACAAGGGAAGAACTGGTTGACCATAGTGGAAAAAACAACTATATGCCAAACATTAAAGAGATTAATAGGGACTACTGAGCTTGTCAAAATTTTTTTTCTTAAGTTCCTCACACTCCGTCAGTCCACTGGAAGACGTGAAACAAATCTACAAAAATAATGGCAGGGAAAAACGTTAACCCACAAGGAAAAACTAGGGACGACAGTGGAAAAGCAACCATATGGATAATAAAGAAATTGGTATTAATGACTTAGCTTGTGAATTTTTTTTCACTAGGTCCTCAAACAACATCAGTCCACTAGAAGAAGTGAAACAAATCTAAAAATAATTCCAGAGTAAAATGTTATATTCGCAAGGGAACAACTGGTTAACGGCAGTGGAAAAACAACCATACCAACCAATAAAGAGATTGATAGGGACGAATGAACTTTTGAAAAAAATATTTTGCCTTCCATAAGGTCTTCACATGCCATTAGTCCACTCGAAACTGTGAAACAAATCTAAAGAAATGATGGTAGAGAAAAACCTTATACCGCAAAGGGAAGAACCGATTAACGACCGTAGAAAAGCAACCATAGGCAAACAATAAATAGATTGATAAGGAGGACTGAGCTTGTGAAAAATTACTTTTCCTTCCACAAATCCTCACACACTATCAGTCCACTGGAAAATGTGAAAAAATCTTTAAAAATGATCAAAGGGGGAAACATCATATCTGCAAGAGAATAGTCGGTTGATGGCAACGTAAAAGCAACTATAGGCTAGAGAATAAAGAGATTGATAGAGACGACTGAGCTTGTGAAATTTTTTTTTGCTTCCTCACACACCTATAGATATGAAACAAATCTAAAGAAATGATGGCATGGAAAAACATTATACCAGAAAAGATAATCATTTCAATTTGATAGCTAAGCCTGATTGCATCGATTAGCAAGCTGAGTTGAAAAAATATTGAAATAGTAAAAGTATTGAGTTGTAGTTATCCAAAATATTAAATTTATATATAATTAACCAATATAAACGTTCAAAATGTATTTTCATTGCATTGATATATTGGTAAAACTATTTATATTTTAATATTTACTTTTCTGTTATGGTAAAACTATTTATATTTTAATATTTACTTTTTCTGTTATGGTAAAACTAATTATAATACTAAACATTACAGGAACAACTACTAATAATCCTAAAATTCACTTTGGATTCATGCTATGCGTTCACACTCGCTCATACTGTTCACACTAGTCGTTCACACTCGCTCATACTGTTCACACTAGTTGTTCACACTAGTCATTCACACTAGTCGTTCACACTAGTCGTTCACACTAGTCGTTCACGTTAAAAACTGACATGTGTTACTTAGCGTGTGAATAATTTTTTCAAATATTCTACTTTTAGTTTGTTGCAAATGGATGTACTTTTCGTGTTTTAGCCCTAACTAGTTTTACCTTTTAATGAAATAAGGTATCTTAGTTTTACAAACTATATCGATGATTAAAGTAGATTTCATACGATTTTATGCATTCATATTAGATAGATATCATTTTATGTATCTTTTTTCAACCCATACTAGTTAATATGTAAATAATTGACATACTTTTATAAGGTATTGTTGTGAAAATATAACCATTTTAAATAAATTGTTGGTATCTTTTTTTTCATGATCAAGTCGCTGGAATCATAAATAACTGAACTCAACTAATTGTATAACTTTATATTAAGTTTTAATGGTAAGGAACAACTAAATGTAAGTTCAAACGATTTAAATAAAAATTGGATTATGAGGAACATCTATGTACACACACTTTATATAGACGTCACTGTCATCTAGTACAACTGAAATAAAAGTTTACAATTTTTCACTGGTATCCGAAAAATTAAGGAAATGTTTCGTAACTATTATATCTTATCTAATTAATTGATTTCAAAAGAATGAAAATATATTAATTACTAAATTTTTCAAAATTTATATGATAAAATAATTATTTCATCAAAAATAAGTTTAATTTATTTGGGGGACAAAATAAAGACAATAGCTAAAATAATGGAAGATAACATTTCCCAAAAGATCAAAAGGGAAAACGAAAATAACTTTTATGACTTAAAAAAATTATAAAGCCACAAAAGTTTGATTGGGTAAAAAGACTTGAAGAACTGTTAAATTCCTTAAAGTCTTTAAAGCTTAAACATAAGTTGGAGCCAAAATCTCTTTCAAGTTTATCATCAAGGGAACAACCCGCTAATTGCAAGGTAAAAATAACTATACTGTGGTGAACCACTTCAGAAGTATAATATTTGCACAAGAGTATCGTCCCTCTTAGTCAATTTTAGTCTAGCAATCATGTATTCACATTAATAATATTTTAATTTATAAAATTCTTATATTTTATCGTTTCCATAAGGTTACTAGATAACATAACATAAAAAGTAAATCTTGGCTGCTGAGCTTATCTTGTCTGTCTCATGGTTTTAATGAAATGTAGAAGACACGCGGGTGGCGTGTGCGTGCTTCGATGCGGTCCAGATGTGTGATATCGATGGATCGAGCAGTGGTTTTGTGGCAACGGGTTTCATTGTAACCGAATCTGTTTTGATTTTTGTTCTGAGTTTTGGCTCTCAGGGTCTTTTTGGATAGTTGTTCTTTAAGGTTTGGTAGATTGATGACTGGTTTGGATGTTTGATTGATTGTGTTTCTGAAGAATTAGTTCTTGCAGGCGGATTCCAAAAACCAATCTTGGATCATAGCGGTTTCTGAGATGATTGTGTGGATATGTGTTCTCTTTGCTTCAGTAGACTGGGAGCAGCTTCAATAGATTGGAAGCATTGTTTGAGATACACATACCTCCAATCCTTTGCTTATTAATGCGAGGACGAGTATTTCTCTTAAGAAATAAAATCGATTGTTAGTTCTTAAACAAGTCAGTAGTCTATTTAGTTTTGTTTGACTCCGGGACTAGTCGCCGGCTTGTGTCTCTGGGTTACTTGGTTAACCGCTGGCTTATGTCTCTGGGGTTGCGCGTGTGCAATCGCCGGCTTTGTTTCCGTTCTTATTTAGTTTCGTTAAATGTATTAATAAAATTCAGATGACAAAAAAAAAACATAAAAAGTAAATCGTTTTCACAAAATGTCGGTTCATATAGTTTTTCTCTCTCGTGATATGCCTTCCAACCACAAAGGTTTGATTCACATCACGCGACGGTTTTCTCTTTCGATTAACTTCACCATACAATGTGGATGCGGTAGCCACCTCCTCTGATTCATGTAATTAGGTTTAGAATTACCTAGGGATACTTGATATATTTACTATTAAAGAGGATTACTAAGTATTACCTGCTCAACCTAAGTTGGCTCTCCATCCCTTGTTGATTCACTCTTTTCCTTCACAAAAGCTTCCACTTCTCTAAGTCTTTTATCTATATCCTCGAACTTGTCTATGACAACCTTAACCCCCTTGTCCATTGAAATCTTCAACCCTTCTACAATCAAAGTTTAAAGAGAACTATTATCTTCATCATTGACATTATTCTTCCCTTCTTCTCGGGGTGCCTTATTTACAAAATTCACGTTTGCCTCTCTTCCCTCTAAGCCACATCTTGATTGTACATCGCTCGGGACAACTGGTTGATGGCTAAAATCACCCAAGAATCGTATCATTGATTGAGGTCAAAATCGGTCCTAGAAAAACCAACGACTAAAATCACCCGAGAATTGTATCATTTACAAGATGAGCTAGAAATGTAGAGGAAAAAATTCTGAATATTGATGCACTAAAACTGGATCTTTGCTACTGTCAAATTAAGAGTGTTGTTGTAATATATTTAGATTCAATTCCAGAGGACCAATTTACACTTTATCTTTATTGGTTCAATATTAAGCTAAAATAGTGAATGGTTAGTATAATTAAGAAATAGTAGCAAGAAAGTAACGCGTTGGTTTAGGGTTTCTCAGATGATGAAAGAGCTAGCCTAGGGTTATTTCGGGTACGAAATGCTTGTGAGCCAAATAATTATTCAAGTTCGATTTGAGATAATTCTTTAACTCGGATAACTCAAGATAGATCAGCCCACTCTCATGGAGCTTTTCCTTTCGCAGATCGATCTTGATACCTAAGCTCTCGCTTGGATAAAATGTGATAGCAATCATTATACATTAGGTCCAATAGGTTCACAAAACATCCTAATATCTACTTTCGCTGATTAGGTATGCAATGCTCATTCATAACAGATCTAGCAACCTATCTCATGGTTAATTTATATTAAACCAAAGTTCATACATTAAGTGATTAGTTCAGTTCAAGCAATAAGTGCATTTATGAATGAAGTCAGTCGACCAATACTTATCTATGCCACAAATTTAACACCCTAGAACCCTAGACTAAACAAGCCAACTACTCAACCATAACACAAGAACACACATAGATCAATTCTGAATAATACATCACGTGTTTAATGAACTAAAAATATGGTTCATGGTAATCTTCTCTATGGCGAGAGAGATTGAGCCGTCTCCCTTACAAAGTACCAATTCGCAAAATCTCAAAGATAGGAGTCTGGTTTCTTGCAAAAACTAGCGTAGTCAAATAAAGAGAAAATAGATAGAGTATAAAGGGAGGCACGGTCAGCTAGGGTAGAGAGATAGAGGAAGTAGGGAAAATCCCGAAATAGTATCTTGGTTTCCTTAAATATCTGGAGCATTCGAGGGGCTGCTCCGCTCGGGAACACTCAACATGTTGCTCTGTTTGGTTATTTCGCAGGAAAAACCAATTCTGACATTTTTTCTCATTCATCTCTCCAGGGGCTTCCATACATACTCCAGACCTGAATTGACTCAAAATGGACTAAAAGGACTTGATAAAGACTATAAAATATTTTAGAAAACATAGGTACAATGTGTCAAAAACACAACGCATCAATTCCCCCAGACTTAGATCCTTGTTTGTCCTCAAACAATGTCAAGTATGAAGAACATGGAGAAAGGTTTAAAAGTGAGGGAACTCTCCTATTCTCAGCAATCAGACCTTAACCACAAATTGAACCATACAAGCAGTAAACTAGGACAACACACCCCTACCAAAATCCCACTGACTGCTGTTCACAATCGGCTCCGTACTCTACATCTCAAAATCTGAGAAAACCAAAATTTCAAGACAAAGCTCCTTGCATTCAATTAAGAGTAACATGAGCTTCTCATCATAGCACTATTCAGCGTAGAAGATCTAGGTGTTGAACAGACTATTTAATGGTGGAGTTAAGAGTGTTTAGGAGCTACTGTTTCTTTATATAGGATGCAGGATATCACACAAAATTTCAAGAGAGAATGGATCCATTGATATCCACAACTTACTCGTTTTTTGCCTGCTCCGAAGCAACTGCTCCGATTTACCGTCTCCTCTTCATTCTTTCAACTCGGTACCCACTCTTTTGCTCGACCTTCCAGTAGCTCATGTTTCTTTGAATTCTTCACGTTCTCCATCACCTTATTCTCATTTTTGAGTAAATGGTGATGTGACGAAGAAGGAGGTAATGCATGATGGTTCTGATTTTCCACTGGTGGGGTTTTGTTTGCACAACCATTTTGGTTCTCAACCCCCGTTCTTGTGCATGTCATTGGTTATGGAGCGGTTGCTCCCCTTAATCTTTCCTGCTCTCCTCAACTAGTCTGATATTCTGTAGCAGTAACGAGTAAGAGGCTGCGTTGATCCTTTCCTCTCCGACCTTTTTGCACATATCTACATATATGACACTGAAAAACAAATGCATGAACGTGTAACAAAGGGCTAAGGTGCAGGGTGGGAACTAGCTAAAGATGAGCTAGCCACTCAAGAACAACAAGATGGATAGAAAGAATAAGAAGTTATGAGTTTATTCTTGTTTCCCTGATCTAATGCCCATAACAAGAATAATTGCAGTCAAGATTAGTTTCTAGTTAAATGGATTTAAGTCTTTCCAGTGTAACCTCGACAAGCCGAAATCTTCTGGAGAAATGAGATAAATGTCAGGGGTGTTCCATGTCCACATGTGTGTCTTTCGTCACTGCTAAGGACACTGAATAAGATAACTAAAGCACGAGGATGGTTAATAGACATCACAAATAAGGTCCTAATTCCCACAAAAGTTTTGACTGACTCGATCCTAAAACTGACTCGATTAAAACATAAAAATCCAAAAGAACAAATGAGATCAGTAGCACACAAATGCCTCCCCCAGACTTACTTCACACCATCTCTAGTGAGAAAATAAATACAAGGAAGGCCATACTAAAAAAATCAAAATAAATAGTAGCAAATGGATAATACAGTGGGGAAGATGGTAGGTTACTCAATCTGTCTCCTCGATATCAGACTGACCATCGTACCACCTGTTTTGGCCCCTCTTCTCATCCGCTTCCGAGGGCTCTTGGTCCATTGGTTTCTTCTCAGCTGCATGTCGCTCTGCTCGGGCCGCTTGCTTCTCTCTGTTTGCTTCTGAAGATTGCCTTGGAAACAGCCACCGATGATCGCATGGAGTATCCTCTTCATGAGGCTGTTGTTCTTGCGCGGATCATCGATCATCCAACGCTTGTACGTCTCAGCATCAACCTCATCAAGAGATAGGACTGAGATTGTAATCTCCATCCGCATATGAGCTTCCGAGGTTTGGATCATCCATGTTGATATCCACATGAGGTGGTGATGGTTTTCGCGGTTCAGCACATAGGTACTCGGGACCTGGCAGGAAACTGAACTTGTCGAAGTTGCTGATGCAGGTAATGGAGGTCTACGGTAGACGTCAAAAGAGCGCATTCCCCTTTTTTTTTCCTGGAAACTGTACGTGTTCTCATTGTGCAGGATCTGGCAATTAATCAGGTAAAGAATGTCGATGAACTCCATTGTGTTGTTGAACGTGTAGGGACTGAGATCGATTTTGAAGTGCCGGAACAAAGGAGTGAGAAGACTGCCACATTTATCCTTCTTCTTTATGCCCTTCAGCAGCCAATACTTCTTATCTATGAACATCTGAACAAGCACGCACTCTAGGCTGGTCGTTAGTGAAGCCACCGGTATCCTGGTGTTTGCAGCCCTTATCTATCCTCGACCCCAACATACAGTATCTGTAATCCTCCGTTGGTGACTTTTGAGGTTTGATATTACGTGAACAAGAGGTTGCTCAAAACCTTCGCGACTATCCTGACCATGGGGTTGCGGATCTGAGATTGGTTAGCTGATCGGGATTTGAACTCTCCCGCTGCAATGAGTTCCCAAAATGCTTGTGTAAGAGGGCACCTCTTCGGGAAAGAGATCCCCTTTCTCTCCTTTTCTATCTCGTAGATCTCAGTGAGATTGTCCAATGAGAGTAAGTACTTTGTCCCATTTGAAAAGAAGGAGAATGAGGCTTTGCCAAAAGAGGGTTTGTCAGGGTCCTCGTAAGAGATCTCAGCCGTGGCGAGGGCTTGCCTAACCAAGTCCGGAAACAATGCATGCATTTTTGTAGCCGAGATCAGCTATCCGTTGTGCGTTAAGGACAGCATGCCCATCCTTGTGTAGTCCGAGATGAGAGAGTGATCCAGCGTGGACGAGGAGGCGTAGGCTGAATGTTTATTTCTAGCAGTGCGTTGTAGTGGCGCACATTTTTCTTGTCCCAACTCTCCTTAGAGAAATCTGGAAGGTTTGAATCGTTTAGTTTGATCTTCTCTAATTCATTGTGTGGCCAAGGGTAATTCACAAGGAGCGATCCGGTGATGGGTGTCGCTTGAGAAGGGGTACGTGTGGAGCGGTTTGAGGATTTCATAGAGTGATGTTTGGTGCGTGGAGGCATCTGCAAAACAGGAAACAAACAACGCAATTAGTTCTGCTCATTGGGTTACTTGAAAAAGATGGAAACTTTTACTTTACCAATCTCAACACAATCCATTCTTTTCCAAAAAACCTCACAACCACACGAGATAAAAGCAATTGAATTTTGATTCGCCCTAGGTTCACCACACGATTGGAATCTCAACTAATCCAACTTCTTTTCAATCCTAGCAACCAAGGATATATCGATTTCACAAATAGTAAAACCCTAATCGATCCAGTCAAACCAAAAAGAAGTAGAACAGTCTCAAAACAATCATAGAAAACACAGTCATGTATATGCCAAACCGGTTCGTCCTAACCCTACCAAGCAATTTCTATTCCACCTAGTACTACTTGTTTTTTTGATCCTAACAACTAAAGGAGAGGTCGATTTCTAAGTTTGACAACCTAAAATCGATCTATTCAGGCGCATAAAGAAGATGAACAGTCAAACCCCAACGGTCACGAGTTCCGAGCAAATAGGGATAGATTGAGTTGCTTACCTTGCGAGATCTTGGGATGCGGCTACAAAAACAAAGAGAGATCGAGAAATGATCCAAGTTCGAACCAAAAATCACTCAAAACGGTTGAGAAATAAGAAAGTTAGGGTTTTGACAAAAACTTTGGTGAAATCGCACAAGGGAAGGAGAGGAAGAGTTGGTGGGAAAGAAGGAAGAGAGAGACTCTTAAATAGGACCACACCTTTTTTTTGCCGGAGATATTTACCTGCAGAGCAGTTCCTCTGTAGGAGGAGCAGCCTTCTGGTTGCTCCTTTCAAGGATCTCAGATTTTCTGTTTTTTAACCTGCAACTAAAAATATAAAGATACTAAAACAAAAATCTAGAAATATGTACACTCACCAGTGGGTTGCCTCCCACCAAGCGCTTGGTTAAAGTCACGAGCTTGACTTTGTTAGCCGATTAGGCTGAGGAAAGATCACCTAAGGGAATTTCTTCACCTTCTGTGATGGTTGTTTCAGCAAGATATGGCTTCAAACGCTGAACATTAACAATAAATTCTCCTCCTTTTGTGTCCAGCAACACAACAAGTCCATAAGGGCAAAACTGTTTGATGGTGAAGGGTCCGGAACACTTTGATCTCAGCTTTCCAGGGAACAATTTCAACCTGGAAATAAAGAGCAGCACCTGATCATTTGGCGCAAAGCTCATACTGATGATCCTCTTGTCATGATATGCCTTGGTCTTTTCCTTATAAATTTTGGAGCTTTCATAGAAAAGGTGCCTGATTTCTTAACTCATGGAGTTGAATGGAACACCTTTCTGCGGCAGATTTGATGTCAAAGTTGAGCAACTTCACAGCCCATGCCGCTTTGTACTCTAGCTCCACAAGAAGGTGGCAGGCCTTGCCATACAACAGATGATAGGGAGTGGTACCAAGAGGTGCTTTGTAGGATGTTATGTAGGCCCACAGAGCATCATCGAGTTTGATCGACCAGTCTTTGCGAGTGGTGCTGACTATCTTTTGCAAGATGCTCTTGATTTCTCTGTTGGATACCTCCACTTTTACACTTGTCTAAGGATGGTAAGGGGTCGTGACCTTGTGCTTAACACTATTTTTCTTCAACAACTTTTGAAACAACTTGTTGATGAAATGTCCACCTCCATCACTAATGACCACTCTAGGTACTCCGAACCTTGGAAAGATGATTGATTTGAACATCTTGGTCACCACTGAAGTACCGTTTGTAGGACTCGCTAGTGCTTCAACCCTTTTGGACACATAGTCCACTGTTACTAGGATGTATCCATTCTTGAAGGATGGTGGGAATGGTCCCAAGAAATCAATCCCCCAACAATCAAACACCTCAATCTCCAAAATGAAGTTCTGAGACATCTCATTTTTCTTGCTGATGTTACCTTGTTGCTGGCATGAGTTGCACTTGGAAATGAAAACGTGAGCATCCTGAAATATTTTTGGCCAACAAAAACCAGCTTGAATAATCTTGCAAATGGTTTTTAAAGATGTGAAGTGTCCTGCATAAGAAGAACCATGGCAATGATGTAGTATCCCAGGAATCTCAGTCTCTGGCACACACCTTTTGAAAACTCCATCCTTGCAATGCCGATATAAATATGGCTCATCCCAAAAGTAGTGTCGCACATCTCTCAAGAACTTCCTTTCTTATTACCTTTAAACTCCATTGGTTACTTTTCAGCAGCCAAGAAATTTGCAATCTCAGCAAACCACGACATGTTGAACTCGATACGGCTGCTCTACCGACTTGCAAGACGTATTCCACTGGGAGGCTGTCATCTAGAGCTATCCCCTCTTCAATATTAATTATAGACAGGTGATCTGCAACTCCATTTTTAATCCCCTTCTTGTCTTTGATCTCAAGATCGAATTCCTAGAGTAGAAGAATCCATTTCAACAACCGCGATTTCGCATCTTTCTTGGTCAGAAAGTACTCAAGGCTGCATTGTCGGTGTGAACTATCACTTTAGAACCTATCAGGTAGGACCTAAATTTCTCAAAGGCAAAAACAATTGTCAGAAGCTTATTCTCAGTAATGGCATAACGACATTGAGCCTCATCTATTGTTTTGCTTGCATAGTATATCACGTGCAGCTTCTTGTCTTTTCGGTGACCCAACACAGCTCCTACTGTGAAGTAACTTGCATATGTCATGATCTTGAGCATAATGTCCCAATGTGGAGGTTGCGCAGTCGGTGCATTGATTAAATCTCTCTTTATTGTGTGGAAAGAAGCCAAGAAATCGTTATCAAACTCGAACTTGGTCTCCTTGCAGAGCAGCCTAGTGAGTGGGCGTGAAATTTTTGAGAAGCCTTTGATGAGCCTCTTATAGAATCCAGCGTGTCCCAGGAAGCTTCTGATTTCTTTGACTGAATTAGGTGGCTACATACTCATCATCACCTCAATCTTTGCCTTGTCTACCTCAACTCCTTTGTCTGAAATCTTGTGTCCAAGAACAATCTCATCCTTCACCATGAAATGACACTTTTCCCAGTTCAGCACCAAGTGTTTTTCTTCACACCACTGGATCACCCTGCGCAATTTCGACAAAGGACATGTGAACCTCATCTTCTCATGATCGTCTGGATGGATGTGAATTTGACAGAAACCTGAATTATCATCTAAAAAGCAGTATTATGGGTGGTTAGCCAATCTCTCAAGCATTTGATCAGTGAAAGGAAGTGGAAATGATCCTTGCGAGTCGCAACATTTAATTTGCGAAAATCAATGCACATGCGATGACCAGTTACAATCCTAGTGGATAACAATTAATTCCTTTCATTTGTTATAACAGTGATTCCATCTTTCTTAGGAACTACATGAACAAGACTAACCCATTTGCTATCAGATATGCCAAAGATTACACCAGGCTTTAGAAGTTTTATTATCTCTTTCTTTACAACATCTTTTAGATTCGGGTTTAACATCCTTTGATACTCTATATAACTCATCGATTGATCTTCTAGATGTATTCCGTGCATGCACAAGTCAGGTGAAATGCCAAGAATGTTAGCTAGAGAATACCCTAATACCTTACAATATTTTCTCAATTCACACAAGAGCAATGCAGTTTCTACATTATTAAGCTCATCATTCACAATAACAGGGTATGTGGAATTCAGTCCAAGGAACGCATACCTGAGCCATGTGGGTAGAGATCTAAGCTCAACTTTGGAGCTTTAAATTCGCTCCATGGATGGTCAAGCTGGTTAACCGGAACAAGAGCCTTTTTAGAAGCGGTTGCTCCTTCTGGGTTGCTCAGCTCGTTGTCTCCCTTCTCACCCAAACTAAAATAGGCGACCATCTTTTCCATACACTTTGTTGAGTCGAGCATCTTTGCGTAACCAACAACATCCACGTTCGAGATGTTCTACTTAGCCTCAAATCTAATCAAAGCTAGCTTAAGCGGATCATCAGCGAGAATCTTCCCAATCATTCCTTTTTGAGGTACCAGAGCATCATCCTATCCATCCACTGTGAAAGTCTGCCCATCCAGCATCAGTTTCTTCAGAAACTTATCCATCTCAAACTTCATCACAATGTCCCACAAATGAAGATTAATCCTACCATGTTGGACATCAATGGTTGCTCCGGCTGTTCATAAGAAAGGCCCGCCCAAGATGAGTGGGTCCCTTGGTTCTTCATCAAGATTTAGAACCACAAAATCAGTTGGAACCATAGTATTTCTGATCTGGACATGGAGATCTTCCAGAACACCAACCGGAAGCTTGACCGATCTATCCAGAAACACCAAGGAGATCCTGGTCAGTTTGAACTTTTTGAAACCCAGCCGCTTTGCTACAGAATAAGGCATGAGATTTATGCTTGAGCCAAGATTGCACAAAGAGCATGCGAATACGGTCTTCCCAATCTGAACTGAGAGGACAAACTTGCCAGGATCGCCCAATTTCTTGATCACTTTGTTTTCGAGCACTGCGCTGCATTCCTTGGAGACCATCATAACCTCATTGTTTCCTGAACATATTTCCTTAGACCAACATTTTGATCAGGCTACGCACAGAGGTATCATCTGGATTGTATCAACCAGAGGCAAATTTATTGTCAAGTCCTCAAGTATCTTCTTGCATTTCATCTCTTCCCGATCCCTTCAGGACTTCTTTGCTGGAACATGGTATGGCACCTTAGGTGTTTAAACTCGAGAAGGAACGGGTTCAGCTGTTGGTGTAGGGGCATCTGGTTAAACCTCAGGTGGTTGTTTCATATCATCTTCAGCTATTGGAGAATCCTCTGTTTGCGGTTGCTCTGATTTCTTCTGCTTCCCTTTTTTTTTGCTGCAGTGAATTTCCTAGGTACCAGATCAGTGAGTTGTTTTTCACTCCTTAATTCAAATGTGTTACACTCATTATGGTTTTTATCTCTTTTCCCACGAAGCGTTCCCTGCTGCCTCTTAAAGCTCTCAACTGTTTTAGCAATCTGAATGCCCATCTTCCTTATGTGGCTTGCAATGGTATCGTACTTGGTATTTAGCTCAGTGAACATGTTTTCCATCCTGGTGTTGATGTATGTGTAAACTGATTTAAAGCCTTTCCCTGAATATGCTGACCCTGCAACAGCTGTTGCATTTTCAGCTCATCTTACGGACCATTAGTGGCAGCCGGAACAGTCTGCATATTGTTCTGCGGTTTCTGGTTTTGTACTGGTTCTGCGTCTGGCTGAGAACAAAGGTTTTTCCTTGGTAATTTTGAGAGAAACCTTTCTAATAGCTTGTATTCTGTGCCTGGTCGTTTTGCCTTGTCCGCATTGTTTTTCTTGTAGGAGAGGAGATGTGGGTTGTTCTTCACATTGGGGTTCAGGTAGTAGTTCTTCAACTGCCATCCTTGTCCACTGACGTAGCCAACCTCTTGTTGATCCTTTGCCGGTGTTTCGGTCTCTGGTGCAGCGTCTTGAGCGCTCTGCTCGGGTGTAGCTTTCTCCATGATGAAGACTTGCCCTTGGTTGCTCTTAAGTAGATGATCAACTTTGGCTCTCAACTCGCCTATCTTCTGAGTGTCAATACTGTTGACTTTCTTGGAGCGATCAGTTTCCTGATTTTTGTTGGATGAGATAGCTTCCATGTTCTTGATCAGCTTAAATGCTCCTTCAGTCATTTGTGTCATGAAATGTCCCTTGCTCGTAGACTTTAGAACATTTCTAAATTCTCAGTCAACTCCATCATAGAAAACGCCTAGGAGGTAATCATTCTCAAACCCATGGCGGGGGCATTCTATGCGGTAGTCATTGAAACGCTCCCATGCATCGCAAAAATACTCATCCGTGAGTTGTCTGAAGGAGGAGATCTTGTTCCTCAAAGGCTGCAGTTTTCGCCTTTCTGTAAAAATGGCTTAGGAACGCTGCTCGGACCTGCTCTCATGAAGTGAGAGAGCCGATAAGGAGAGAATTCAACCACCGGGCAGCCTTTCCATCAAGAGAGAACGGAAATAGCATGCATTTTATGTAGTCTGGTGGTATACAATTCGCGCGAGTAAAGCTGCATCTGCTGCTGCATCTGTTGCATGGTAGCAGCAAGATCTTCCAAATTGCCGTAGTCGCCCATGGTGGCGTTATTCGACCTTGGCTGTTGTCGGTTTGTTCTTTCTAACCTTGCGTGCTCCTGGTTGCTGAGTGTGGCTAATTCTCCTTGTGCGTTTCTTCGAGTATGTCTACTGGTCATGCACCTGGAGCATTAGCTGCAACAAAAAGGATAGAGCAAGTTAGAGGTCTTAGACTAACTATGTAACCGAAAAATAAAGGAAAAAAACTGGTCCCTGTCGCATTGGCGCCAAAACTTGATGCACTAAAATTGGATCTTTGGTACTGTCAAGTTAACAATATTATTGTAATATATTTAGATTCAATCCTAAGGACCAGTTTACACTTGATCTTTATTGGTTAAATATTAAGCTAAAATAGTGAATGGTTTTTATAATTAAGAAATTGTAGCAAGCAAGTAACAAGTTGGTTTAGGGTTTCTCAGATGATGAAAGAGCTAGCCTATTTCATTGGGTGTCAAATGCTTGTGAGCCAAACAATTATTCAAGTTTGATCTAGAACAAGTCTAGAACTCGGTTCACTCAGGATAGATCAGACCACTCTCGTTGAGCTTTTGCTTTCACAGATCGATATTTATACCTAAGCTCTTGCTTGGATTAGAATGCGATAGCAAACATTAAAAATCAGGTCCAATAGGTTCACAAAACACAGTAATACCTATTTTCGCTGATTAGGGATGCAATGCTCATTCATAACAGATCTAGCAACCTATCTCATGATTAATTAATAGATTAAACCTAAGTTCATACATTAAGTGATCAGTACAATGCAAGAAAAAAATGAAGTTATAAATGAAGACAATCGACATATCTTATACTCCCTCCGTTTCATTTTAGTTGTCGTTTTAGGTTTTTGCACACAGATTAAGAAAACATTAAATTTTACATATTCTCAAAATAAAAACATCATTACCTATACACCTAACCACATTTCAACCAATAGAAAAATAAAATGATATATAAAATCATTAAATTTTGCATTGAAATTATAAAACGACACTTATTTTGAAACGAAAATTTTACCCTACAACGACAAGTAATTTGAAACGGAGGGAGTATATGTTTAGCTCACGGATTTAACACCCTAGGACTGTAGACTAAACAAACACAAGAACACACAGAGATCAGTTCTGAATAATACATCATGCGACTAAATGAAATAAAAATATGGTTCAGGCTAATCTTCTCTATGGCCAGAGGGATGGAGGCGTCTCCCTAACAAGGTACCAATTCGCAAGATCTCAAAGATAGGAGTTTGGTTTCTTGCAAAAACTAGCGTAGTCAAATAAAGAGAAAATAGACAGAGTACATATTGGGAGGCGCCTGTAGCTAGGGTTGAGAGATAGAGGAAGTATGGCAAATCTGGAAATAGTATTTTGGTTTCCTTCAATATTGGGAGCAGTCGATGGGCTGCTCCGGTCAGGAACACTCAATAGATTGTTAAGTTTGGTTACTTCGTGAGAAACACCAATTCTGACATCTTTTCCTCATTCGTCTCTCCAGGAGCCTTCATACATACTCTAGACCCAAATTGACTCAAAATAGACTTACATAACTCGACAAAGACTCTAAAACATTTTAGAAAATATATGTACAATGTGTCAAAAATACAACATATCAAATATGATGTGCTTTCTTAAACAAAGATATGTAGAACAAAGTTCGCATATTTCTTCCCATAAAGGAAATCAATGGATTTCTGTCCAAACAAGAATTATCTGGAAAAAACGTTCTTTCAAAAGGTTTTTACAAGAAACAATCTTTAGTAAAACAAGCAAAAAAACTTTTACAAAGCAATCTTCCGTAAAAAAAACATTGGAAATTAGACCTAATCTCAAAGACTTTCCAAGAAGTTTCAATAGTATTCTTCAAATGAAACCCACAAACAGTCTTTCACCACCCATTGCTCATACACAACAAGTAGCTGAACAATTTTTTGAAAACAAAAATCAAAGTATTCAAAATTACGAAAAATATTTCATGTTTGATAAAAATACATAAGCAAAATTTTTATGAAGTCTACACTTATTAGTTAACAACCTAATCAAACAAGAAATTTGACAGATCCATAATTATAACACATTGACTTTTAAAATTCATTTAACACCATTTGGATTTATTTGCAATTACATAACTTGTACGTTATTTTTTTGTATTTCAAATAAATTGAGATTTTACAAGAGTATACTTCGCTAGAAGTCCGTAAAAAGTTAGTTTTGCAATTAACCATAATTCATCCATAATTTGACTTTTCAGAACAGACTGATCCACATTATATTTATTTTTAATTTATTTATTAAAAGGTTCATTTTGTAATTGACCAAATTTGAAATACTAGGAGAAACTTCTTAAGAAGTATGCAGTAGTGTATACTTCATATGAAGTCAACTCTCAAACTTAGCGGGTTAATTTTGTTGTTGACCAAATTTTTGATTAATTAAAATTTGACATTCGTTAAAGTGTATCTTTGAATGACGTAGATATCATGAGAGCTCTACACTTTAATTAAGTTTCGGTCTATTTTAAAAAAAAAAGTGAAAATTTTTGCCAAACACAAAACTGACATTTCTCAGGCTTTAGTAAAGTTTTATTGATGCAGACCTCAAATAATAATCCAAAAAATCAAGATTTAATCAAATACAAAATTAACATCTTATAAATAGATTTTTTTTTGTAAGTCCACCAAATTTTTTTTTTTTGGAGGCAAATAAACAGACTTATGGTGAAGTCTACGGTGCAAAAATAAAATTTTGGTCAATTGCATAACTATCTGTTAT
>CAJHQP010009427.1:0-22468 GCA_905132765.1 Moricandia arvensis
AGGATAGAGGTATTTAGTCGAGTGCAAACCTAGAGATAGATTATGATGTTTTTGTGTCAACAAAAATACCTGCGTTACATGGAATAAAGACAGATAAAAAATAGAAGACTTTGGAGGGAGAAATATTATTAAATAAACGATCGATGTAGTGATGGGCGAGACTATTGGTGAGGTTAGGTTTATAGACTTACAATAGAACTTTTTCTAGATAAAAATACCCTAGTAGTAAGAAGTTTCCTATAGTGAAATAATAAACTAGAAAAGTGTCTCTTAGTGTAATTATTTTTTTATTTCTTTATCATTTGATTACAGATATGTGCTATATTCTTTGGTTCAAATCGCTTAGTAATGGAGTGATATTAATTCTTACTTAACCAGTTCATGCTTTTGATTCATGTGAGGATACATTGGCTCATCATTAATTTTCGCACATGTTTTAATGTTATTGATTGAGTACCACAATAAATAACGTTATGATTCAATCATTTATTTGCATAAAAATTATTTAGGATGCTATAAATTTAATATAAATCAGTTTATATATATATATATATATAGAGAGAGAGAGAGATTGATAATCCTTTTTAAAGTAAATTCATAGAGATTTGAGACAAATTATGTTGCGACAGTAAGCAAAGGAAATGTTAAATTCATTTCAAATCAGAAATATTTTACAAGGCAGTAAAAGTATTGTTGAAAAAGTATCTACATTATCTTATAGATATACTACACATATTAGTTAAATGGAGATAAATATATAGTAAATTAGAAATTTACAAAATATTTTGTATGAATCAGTTAGACCACTTAGGTTCAATAGCGATGCGAAAAGATACTTAAAGATTTATGTGTCAGAAGAACCAGAAGATTTCTTTTGAATAATTTGACATATGTTGATTGCTCATAAGATAATATATTAATACGGGTTTTACCAGACAAATGAAGTTATTGGCATGAACAAATGAGATGATGGTGGACATGCATCTTTATAATATTGGTATTCACTTCTTAAAGTCTTTGACGATTGTGTTCAAAAAAAAATCTTTGACGACTATAGCAAAATCACTAGGATAAGTTTTAAACATTTTGAGCAACACTAATTTGCATCAATCCAACAAATAATCACTAGTTGTCCCCATCATTGGTATTAGGTTAGAAACCAACCATTTTACATCTAAGAATGTTGGATGTGCGATATACATTCCAATTGCTCCACCACCGAGCTTTAATTAAGATAAGTTTTCAAATGAGGTTGGAAATATATGTTAGATATAAATCTCCATTGATACTTAAGAATCTAGAGCTATTCCTAAAGGATATAAGTAAGGTTCGATATGAATATTATAAGTGAAATAGTATTTCCAACATAAGTTGGAGAAAATAAACAGCTGGAAAAGAAAATAGGTTGATATATATTATCATTCCTCGGACTAAAAAGAATGTCAAATAGAAGTCGAAAAGATAATTCAATTATAGAGCTTAGTAAAGCAGTTGCAAGACACATATAGCAATTGTAAATGCTCTAATAACAATTGATGTTCTAGAAGAACAATAGGTTGATATATATTATCATTCCTCGGACTAAAAAGAATGTCAAATAGAAGTCGAAAAGATAATTCAATTATAGAGCTTAGTAAAGCAGTTGCAAGACACATATAGCAATTGTAAATGCTCCAATAACAATTGATGTTCTAGAAGAACAATATCAAACTGATAGCCACGCCTGTAGCATGGTAAACATATTGGTTCCTAAGATAAGAATCCTCGTAAATAAAAAGGAGAATATATTGAAAACGGTCAAAACGAGGAAATAGAGTGTTTGAATGATCTCCAGAAGAGACATTAAACTTGATTGAAAGAAATTCAGATACTTGAGACAAAGCAGATTTCTCAATAAGTTATGTCATGTACGAAATAAAATAGAACCGATAAGCGATAAGAAGATCGACGATGATGATACTTATGCATGTAAAGTAGTAGTTGATATTATAAATGAGAAAGAGGATCATGAAACAAAGTTTATTGGAAGTGTACACAAAAAAATGATTGGCCAAATTAAAAAGAAGCAATAAACAAATATATTAACTCTTGTGAAAGAGAGAACTATTTGGATCAGTAGTCAATTCACTAAAAGATGTTAAACAATTGGGATATATATATATATATATATATATATATATATTCATTTCACTAAAAATAGATCAATATGAAATTGATTGCAAAGAGACATAGTCTCATGTGGTATATGCAACTACTTTCAAGTTCTTTATCATTCTTGCAATAAAGGAAAAACTTGAATTATACGACCCACTAAAAATGATAATCCCTGAAAGATTAAATCCATGAAGGATTAAGAATATCAAAATCATGTTTTTAGAAACTCTAGCATTCGATTTAAATATGTTTATGAGATATAAAAATATTATAAGTTAATCAATATACTCATTTGTATGAATCAGTTGAGATTTGAATATAATCCAAACTCTTGAAGATTTATAACAATTTTTTATGTATTCTAAACTGGACAGCCAAAAAGAGATGTTATCGTAAAAAATGTTTAAAGGATTTTATATTAAGATCCTCATATATGTTTGATTTTTAGGTATCATATGTAAAGTGTTATTTGAACAAAGTTACTACTATTTTCTGTGATTTAAAAGGTATGATTTCATATGAGAATAAAGAAAGTCATAAAAATAACTTTATAATAAGAATATGAATAACTCATATGCACAAGACAAATGATTAAACTAGTGCAAAGACCTAGATATTTGGCTTGAAGTCCAAATAGACCAAGAAATTGTTGTCCATGTCAAAGAATGATAATGGAACATAAGTCTAAAGACCCAGATATTATAATATAAATCAAAAGAGTTTAGTCTGCTATGATCAATTTCCTAAAGAGATATATTTACAAGGATGCACATCCTGAAGATATTGTCTCTAGGAGAAGAAATGTGATAATGTGTATTGTTGTACTCTTTTTCTTTATCATGATTTTGATCCCACTGGAGTTTTTCTTGAAAAGGTTTTAGCGAGGCAACATAGAGCACACAAATGATAAATACCCAATGGAAATCTTATAATTTCAAAGATGAAAGTCTATCACCATTTTTTTAATGAAATTAGATCGCCATTCTAAATCCTTTGAGATCATGAGTCTTAGCAAGAATCAACATAAAGCAAATCAAGACTCAATGACTGTAGAAAATGGCGATTTTCGTATCTTTCAAGTTCGCTCAAGTGTTAGTTTGGTTGGTTTATTCACGAAGTCATTAACCAATGCTACTTTCAAGAAGTTAGTTCACCTTATCGAACTACATCATCTCAATGATCTTGACGCATGTACATATGAGGAGAAGTCATTACGCGTTGCACTCTTTTTCCCTTAAGCATGATTCTTATCCATTGGGTTTTCTTGGTAAGGTTTATAACGAGGCATCATCTACAGCGTTTTGAAAGCACTTTGGTACAATGGACATCAAGGGAAAGTGTTATGAATATTGTGGTGATGTCCATATGAAATGTCCTACATATATTTGTTCTCCACTCTAAGTTAGACTTTGTATAGAAGCTATTATAATCATATATAAATGACTCATTACTCACTGAATAATACACACTAATTCTTCTCTTCTCTTCTTTATTTATAATAGTCTTAAATATTTTGAAAAAAAAAAGTTCCCACCGACTTACTTACTTGCACCAACCCACATTAAGAGCCTGACTGGTGTAACCACAACCGTTGCGGTTATGGGCATTTGCGGATGCGGATGGTTACGGTTTTAAGCATTATTAAGAGATTTGGACAATTGGTACAACAGTTAAAATTGATGCGTTTGCGGAATACTTATAACTGGTTAACTACCAATTGCAGCAGTAGTTTAAATAATAAATTAAAAATATTTACATTTTATATAATTAGAAAATATTAAAAATTATATTATTATATTAAATATAAAATTATATCTATATAATTATTTATTTTAAAAAAATTATAGAAAATACTTTTTTAAGTTTTATAATATAAACTAATATATATATATATATATATATATATTGGTATTTCTATTATTTCAATTGAATATTTTTATTTTTATATATGTATAGTTTTTAAAAAAATAAATAAATATTTTTCCCTTCTGCAACCGCTCGCAACCCCAAACGCTACCTGGAACAAGCTTTTGGATTTCAGAGGTTTACAGCGGTTTGAAAGATTTATAACATTTTTATGATTGTTATAAAACACTAACAACCGTTACCAACCGCAAAAACTGCATTTGCGGGGTAAATATAAACATTGTTTCTGTTTTATAAAACTATATTTATAAACTTCCATTACGCATGTGTTCCAACGTAAAATCCCTTAACATTGACAACCTATTAATTTTGGTGCCCACTTAATCTTTGACTGGTGAGCAAGTTTATTCGGAGCAGTTAGCTGGTGTGAGTCCATCAAAAACATCTAAGTGTGGTTGAAAATGGTCACGACAAGAAGAAACCTGGATATGGGAAATACCATAATTTGCACAAGGAAAACATATTTTGGCAGATGCCTTACTGGAGGGACCTCATTCTTCGACATAATCTTGATGTAATGCATATTGAGAAGAATATTTTTTGACAACATCATGAATACTCTTATGAATGTGAAGGGTAAGTCGAAAGACACAATCAACTCAAGATTGGATATATCACTTTTCTGTGATAGGGAACATTTACATGTTGATAGCAATGGCCAAGCTCCTTTTCCTCCCTACACATTAGACAAGACCGCAAGAATAAGTTTACTGGAATGTGTGAAACATTCAGTTAAATTCCCAGATGGTTATGCTTCAGACCTAGCTAGGTGTGTTGATTTTGAGAATCGCAAGTTTTCAGGCATGAAGAGTCATGACTGCCACGTTTTTATGGAGAGACTACTTCCGATTATATTGGCAAAACTCCTAGACCAAAATGTCCATCTTGCGTTATCAGGTAGTAATATTTTTTGTTTTATGAAATTTTTAACATTATATGTGTTGATATTCTGTTTTGTACTCACAATCTGCAGTTTGAATTTGTATTATAGGGGTTGGTTTATTTTTCCGTGACCTTTGCTCGAGAACTTTGCGAAAATGTTGGGTCATAAAATTTAAATAGAAAATAGTTTTGATAATCTGCAATTTGGAAAAGATCTTTCCACTATCATTTTTTGACGTGATGCAACACTTGCCTATACATCTCCCATATGAAGCTGAACTAGGAGGCCCCGTGGAATATATGTGGATGTATCTTTTGGAAAGGAATTTCAAAAAGTTGAAAGCAAGTGCAAAGAACAAAAGATATGCGGCAGGATCGATAGTAGAATCATATATCAATCTGGAGATAGCTTTTTTCTGGGAGCACTACTTTGCTGACAATATACAAACGAAATCAAGGTAAATACATATATATGATTCATATGTTCACTTTTTTCATTTGTAACATCTTATCTTTGCATTATTTGAGCAGGTTCCCAAGATTTGATGAAGGTGAAGTCCATGTATATCATGTCGAAGGAGTACCTGATATATTTACTTACGTAGGTCGTCCAAGTGGAGAAATGCAAGAAATATGGCTATTCGAAAAACATTATTGATAGCGCACATTCATATGTTTTGCGAAATTGTTATTATTTTCAGCCATTTGAGAGGTATATAATTTGACAATTCTTAACCTTATGTTTTTTTTTTATATATCCTACTTTGATTTCTCGTTTATAAGGCTTTATAAAATACATCATCTGCACCTTTCCACTATAACAACTTTCTCGGGAAAGAAAATCAAACTTAGGAGTAGTAAATGTTGGAGTTGGCGGTGTAACATGCAAACATATTGGTACCTTTGTATAAAAATTTGGAGTAGTGAATGTTGGAGTAGACGACCTAACCTACAAAAAAAATAAGAAACTAAATTTGTCAAGCCTTAATAAAAAATTTATAAACCTTTATATCATATTTTAGATTTATACCTTGACTTTTGTTTCATGCAACTTTCTTCTTCAGTTTTTTATTGTGTCTTCGTCTTGAGTGATTTTCTTTGTATTCTCATTTTCTCCAAGAATATTCTCTTCCCTTATAAGCGTATCAGAAACTGCTTCTTCATCACATATCTTTTCATCATTTTCATCATCTGGTGCACTTCTTCTATCACCAAAATTAGCTCCATTCTCATAATCTTCTTTATTTGATAAATCTTCAGGCACCTTTAAAAAATCATGTGAAATGGTTAGAAAAAATAACATCTGAAATGGTACACGTACTTGGTAAATTTGTGTGCTTACATTAACCCCTAAAACATTTTGGATTACCTTTACTCGCTTACCCAAATTATGAACCATTTGGATTAGCTTATCAAGTTTCTAACTGTTAGACATAGAATGATCTTAATCTTTTCTTTGCTCCTTAGCTTTCTTATGCTCTTCAGCTTCCCTGTGGTTCACTTCCACCCCAAGCTCTACATCTTTTTCATTTCTCCTGTGTTGTTGACCTATGTATATTGTTGCATCAAAAAAATGCACAAATCATTGTTCCCAGTCGCTTTTCTTCATTTTGTATTCTTGTTGAACTAAATGTACAACACTGTCAAAGTCCATATCATCATGATGTATTGGGTTCACAAAATGTTTATATTCCCTCGGGCAATCCAAACATTGTATTAACCACAACCTGTAACAAAAATAACAATGTTTTGTAGCTCTCTGTAAATCTCTTATTTATATATTTATAAACCCTTATAAAACTACATTTATAATTTTTTATAAAACACTTCACATTTCTTACAGAAACACCTATCTGTGACCCTTTTTAATGAGTCTATATAAAGGTATTTTTAACATTCTAAAAGAATATAATACTAATAAATTTATAAACGTTAATAAAACTTACATTATTTATCTTCTCCACATTTAACACTTCAGTAATTGCCGGAGTCCTTGTTGAGTCCCAATGTAGACACAATGGATATGCAGAAGAGGTTGTCTCGCATGGGTTTTCCCAAAGCTTTACCAAGAACATGCACTGATGACATTACCCAAACTCTCACTTCGTAACTTCTAGCACAAAACCTCTCACTTCGTAACTATCTCCTTTCCAGGAACTTGCATTCAAACTTTTAACAGTAGTTGACAGGACCTTATATGCAGTTTTACCCCAAGCCATCTTGGAAAACCCATCATAGTTCATATAAGCCAGCAACATTTCCTTTGGTATTAGAGAGCTTGAATTTTTCTGCAATAATTACCCCTTATGTGATTATTGCTATTCCAAGAGATAATAGTCTATTCATTCCTCGTGCTTTATGTTCAAACAGATCATACAAGTTTCTCACTATGTACTTGTCCCCCATGCTTATCATCCTGAAATAAGGTTTCTGCACTTTTTTTGAATAACGGCTTTGTTTCTGTTTGGTCTTCATCACAAGCTAAGCTTGTTGTTAAAAAAATCTCGCATTGAAAAGCTCATTGGTTGATTAGATAATGTAAACCAAATATTTTTTCCTTTCGTCAATATCCTTCGTTGCATGAGATAATGGAAAGATCTCCTGAAAACTAAATGCTAGTCCTTCTAGCCAACTTGACAATGCTTCCAATGTGAGAGTTCTCTATCTGAGAAAACTCTTCCTTTCCAAATATATGAAAACCTTATAGACATAATCCATATTCGAATGTTGGATAATCACTTTTGGATTGTCTGGTGGTTCTGTTCCAGCTTCATAAATCCTCGAGGCAATCTCAAAGATGTTCAAAATTCATTGCTATCTAACTGCAAAACAAAATAAATAGATGTTGTTAACTTTTAATCATGGTCTAAAGACACCTTTTCCAAACATAATGTTTATGTATTTTGATAACAGTTTTACAAAGAATATAGGATAATAAAAACAAGACTTCTCAAGTTCACACATTTATATGTTTTTATTGACATATACGATCAACTCTTTTAAAAAACTTCTTTATAAAACCTTATAAATAGTTGAGTTGTACTTTAACAATATCCTGAAATCCAGATTAATAAGGGACTATAATTCTTTAAAATGCAGTGTTCATTATCCGAAAATCTTTCTATTAACTAGAACAATTCAAATGAAAAATTTAAATCAACCTTTTTTGGATAACATAAGGTGAAAAACCCAAAAATTTCTTGAACCCAGATTTTATAAACTCAATGTTCATCATCGAAACTCTTTCTCTTACACCGAACCACTCGAATGAGAAGTCTAAACCAACCTTCATTGATTTTTTGATAACAGAAAGAACAAAATCAAAAAATTACTTGAAACAAACAGAAAAAAAAATACAAAAATTAGAAACATACAAGTTGTGAATCTTGTACATGAGCCGACATTTTGGAGGTTTTTCGTCTCAATTTTCTTTAATCGTTTTCTTTGGCGGCTGCGTGAAAGAGGGAGAAGATTGGTCTTGACAGCGAGAGTAGATGGATCTCGATGGCGAAACAGAGAAAAAGCAATGAGTTGATGATACGAGAAGGCTAGTTTAATCTTTGGCACATTAATGATTGATGTATTTATGAAAAATACCCTTCTATTGGTGGTAAATAGGAATAATGATACTCAAAAAAGTGTAAAAGTAAAATTTCCCTTAATTAAGACAATTTATAAATCAAGATATCAGTGATACTAATAATTTAAAAAAAAACTATTTATTTATTTTATTAAAATATTTTTATATATCTGAAAATTTTCATAAATCATATTCACATATTTCCTCATCTAAAATATTGTATTGTCAAATTTTAAAACTATAGCAGTTCTCGTTGGAACAATTTTTATTTAACGATCGTTTTATTTTGAATAGTTAATTTAAAGTATAATTATTGTAAATATGATATTATACTCTATATTTATTAAAATATTTTAAAAATCTTCAAAACTATCAGTAAATATTATATTATATTTTACTTAATTTACAGATGTTAATTTGTATACAAATTTATTTACTTAATAATTAAACGTTTACTAAAAATACATAATCATTCGTAAAAAGGATTTATTGATATTTATATTAGGGAAATTTTATTCTACCATAAATTTGATACCAATTTTTAAATTTAATTTTAATGAATGACTATTTTCAAAAATACCTTAACTTTTTGATGAAAATATACTTAATTAATTTTTCTAAATATTTATAAAAAGTTTAGAAACTCAACCTAACACCTTTAACACTAAACTCTAAACAATAATCACTAAGTGTAAATCTAAATGTTAATATAATATTGATAGTGTGTATTTTTACAAATTGATTCTTAACTTATGTTATTCTTAGCAATTTCTCTTTATATTATCAACATTCAAAAATTTTCTAAATAATTGAATAAAAGAATTTTTTTAGAGAATTTTATTCTGAATAGTAAAAGTAAACACACCATAAATGAAATGAAATGAAATAAATTTCTTATGTGTGAACCTTAAAAGGTGTAAGCAATTTATATGCTTCAAATGTTAATTGATGGATTTTATATAAATGTTTCAAAAAAGTCGGAAAAAAAAACCCTTCGAGTCACTAACCGAACCAATTTACGGATTTGTGTGTTTCGAAGGCGTTTCACAAACACACCTTTTATTTTTAAAATTATAACCGCTCGCTGTGTTTTGTTTTTGTTTTATAGTGAATGGATACATAATTTATATAACGCTGTGGTTGGGTGAAACCACCATTAACATTCGGAACCTAAGGTGGAAAATCATTGATATAGCGTGTTTTCCCTTCAAAGAAGTCCTTTTTATTCTTCCTCAGTGGATGGTCATGAGGAAGAAATCTTCGATGACAATCAAACTAACATGTCTTCCTTTTATTAGGTAGATAAAAAGCCTTACTATCTTCCATGTAAATTGGACAAGACAATTTACCTGGGTGGTTCATCCCGATAGCATGCCATAAGCCAGAAAGTCGCTTATCATCCACGAACCACGACTTTAAGATTGAAATTTTGATTCAAGGAGACATCACATGCTTCAACTCCAGTAGACCACAACTCTTTCAACTCCGCAATCAGAGGTTTGAGGAATATATCTAGACTAGCTCTCAGGTGATTCGGTCCAAAATTAAAAATTGTGAAAAACAAGTATTATGTATTCATGCACATACCAGGAGGTAGATTATATGGAGTCAAGATCACTGGCCACAATGAATGATTATTAGACATGCAAATGGACTGAAGCCATCCGTACATGAGCCAAGATAAACATTACGAGGTTCTGCTGCAAAACGGGGATGTAGATCTTGAAAATGTTTCAACTCCGCCGCATCTGATGGATGACATATTTTACCCTCCTTTGCTTGGTGCTCTGCATGCCATCTCATTGTTGATGCACTCTTCTTGCTCTGATACATTCTCTTCAATCTGTCACAAATAGGTAGATACAACATACGACTATATCGGTACTTTCGTCCTACGCCGTTCATTTCTAGGCTTCCATTTTGGTGCATCACAAAATTGACATTTATCCCATCTTTCATCATCTTTCTAGGAAGATCATACAATTGTTAACACAAACATCAATTTTTATTGTATGGAGGCCCAAATTGTGCATCAATCTTTCTGTCTCGTAATGTGAAGCGGTTGATTGGTTTCCAGAGATAAATAGTCTGTTAACATTTGGCATACCGAATCCACACACTTTTCACTCATATTATAATCGGTCTTATTTTGCAAAACTCGAGCAACTAAGATAACTGCGAGTGACCTTCGTGACAACCATCATACAAAGGATTTTTCGCTCCTTCTAAACAAGTCGTAGAATTTTTTTTCAATGGTTTGGAAAACCGGGTCTACAACATTTTGATAACTATCATCTTGTTGATATTATCATAACTCACATTATCACAAAATGCATCATTCACCATTTCCGCATATCTATCTTGTACTAAATTACATGCGTCTCCACTACCACATAAATGCGTCAGATCAACATAACTTGTTCCTAATCCCATATCTATTTCTTCTCCATGGTTGTACCAAACATAATAATCTTGCATAAATCCTCTACTATATATGTTTCAAATTTTTTTGCCCCGGGAGAAATTTATCGTTTTTGCAAATACTGCAAGGACAAAAGAACTTACCGACACTGCTCTGCGTTAATACTTGACTATTTGCAAACATCATGAATTCCTCTACCCCCGCGACAAAATCTCTCGAGTAATTTCCTCGTTTCTTCATAGATCCTCTCGTACATCCAATCACGAAAATTACAAAGTTGTTGTAATTGCCCGTCATTGTAGTTCACGATTTTTTTTGTTTTTTCTTTTTTTTTGTTAATCAAGATTTTTTGTTAATCTTGAAAAACGTTTTGAATTGATTCTCACTGGTGATGATAGTAAGAAAGGTGTCGGTTTTCCTTCTATATATAAAACATTTACCCATTATTTTGCTATTGTGTTGCTACTGATTTTTTACTGTTTCGTGACTAAGACAATCACTCATAAAAAAAACCGGTGTAAGAAACTCATAATGATTTCCACGTGTTCTGTAACTATTTTTTTGCGACTGATGACCGACGACCGTTTAGCAAGTCAGAGTGAGTAGCTAAATATTCGTAACTAGACAACTGATTGACGACGAAATTTTGTAGTCGCAAAATAGCTACTAAAAGAGTGACTAAATTTGTTTGGTGGCAATCAGTCGCTAAACGGTTGGTATATTTAGTGATTGTGGCTGTAGTCGAAAAATTCAGTAGGGAAAACTCCTGTTTTCTTTTAGTGTTTTGAACAAAAGTTTAATTTTGAAGGTGAGACATAGCTAAGATTTACACTGTTTTTGTTGTCATCGATTCCAAAATCTTTTAAAACAATCCCAATCAAATCATTGTAGCTCATATCTTCATGAATCATACTAAGAGAAGATCCTCGTTCATCATCAATTATAAAAACCCACTGAGTTCCATTTATTTGTTTCCATTCTCCACATACAAAACAAATTTTGATCATCATAACCTGATTATAAGAAATATAGGGATCAAGGAAGGAATAAAAAATATTCAGCACAAAAAATACTCAAACCGGATTAAAAACATATATCAAAAACGATAATACTTAAGCAGTATGTTCTTCATCGATAAATATTTATAAGTTTTATAAATTTGAGATTTAAAAAATTCATGAGAAAAACTTCGTCTCACTTCCCAGAAACTGATCGCATTTGAGAAATCAAGATAAATTTAAAGAAAGAGACAAAATTCACCATTTATTATCCTTTCACCTTTTTTAGAATTTCTTATATGTTCGTCAGAGAGATCGTCTTGTTCATCTGAGCTTGTATAGTTTGTCAGATTCGTCGGAGAACTCGTCAATGTTGCCAAATCTTGCCGGAGAACTATTCAGCATCGTCAAATCTCGCCAGAGAGCTCGTCAGTGTCGTCAAATCTCACTGGAGATCTCGTCAGCTTGTATGATTTGTTTGAACAAATGCACGAGGAATGACAAGACTAGAGAGATTATCTCTTGGAATAGCAATAATCACATAAGGGGTAATTATTGCAGAAATACAAGCTCTCTAATACAAATTAAGGACATGTTGCTGGCTTCTATGAACTATGGTAGGTTTTCCAAGATGGCTTGGGGTAAAAACTGCATATAAGGTCCTGTCAACTACTGTTAAAGTTTGAATGCAAGTTCCTGGAAAGGAGTTAGTTACGAAGTGAGAGGTTTTGTGCTAGAAGTTACGAAGTGAGAGTTTGGGTAATGTCATCAGTGCATGTTCTTGGTAAAGCTTTGGGAAAACCATGTGAGACAACCTCTTCTGTAGATCATTGTGTCTACATTGGGACTCAAAAAGGACTCCAACAGTTACTGAAGTAGAGGTGGAGGGGTTATATACTGTAGTTTTTATTAACCTTTATAAATTTATCGTATTATTTTTTAGAATGTTAAAAAGGAGAATTATAGTGACTCATTGAAATGGGTCAAAAATAGGCGGCTCAGTAAAAAATGTGAAGTGATTTATAAAAAATATAAATTTAGATTTATAATGGCTTATAAATTTATCAATAAGAGATTTACATAGAGCTATAAACATTTTTATTTTTGTTACAGATTGTGGTTAATAAAATGTTTGGATTGCCCGAGGAATATAAACATTTGGTGAACTCGATACATCCTGATTATATGGACTTTGACAGTGTTGTAATTCTAGTTCAACAATGATACAAAATGAAGAAAAGCGACTGGGGACAAGGATTTGTGGATTTTTTTTTGATGCAACAGAAGACTTAGGTCAACAACAAAGGAGAAAAGACAAAGATGTAGAGCATGGGAAACATGTGGAACATGAGGATGCTGAAGAGCATAAGAAAGCTGAAGATCATAAGAAATCTGAAAAGCATAAGAAAGCTAAGGAGCAAAGAAAAGATGAAGAGTATAAGAAGATCAGGAGCAAAGAAAAGATGAAAATATTCTAAGTCTAACAATGAGAAACTTGATAATCTAATCCAAATGGTTCATAATTTGGGTAAGCGAGTAGAGGTAATCCAGAATGTTTTAGGGGTAAGGTAAGAAAACTACTTTACCGAGTACTTATAACATTTCAGATGTTATTTTTTTTAACCATTTCACATGTTTTTTTTGAAGGTACCTGACGGTTCATCAAATAAAGAAGATTATGAGAATGGGGCTAATTCTGGTGCTAGAAGAAGTGCACCAGACGATGAAAATAAAGAAGATACATTTGATCAAGAAGCAAATTTTGGTGATATAATAAGTGCACCAGATGATGAAAATGAAGAAGAGATATGTGATGAAGAAGCAGTTTCTGATACACAGCTTATAAGGGAAGAGAATGTTCTTGAAGAAAATCAGAATACACAAAAAAATCACTCAAGACGAAGATACAGAAAAAATTGAAGAAGAAAGTTGCATGAAACAAAATTCACAGGTATAAATCTAAAATATTACATAAAGGGTTATAAATTTTCTATTTAAGGCTTGAAAATTTAGTTTCTTATTTTTTTTGTAGGTTACACTACAAGAAAAATGGCTTTTTGTAGCGTAAGGAAAAAGTTATTATATACCTTTGTTAGCGTTATTGAAACCGCTATGACTGCCCGAGCTATAATAGGTCCCCCCTATATTATAGCACTTTTTTAAATGCTATTGTAGTTTTACATTATGATAGCGTTTTTTTTTGGATTGCTATTACTGAGTGATATTTATAATAGCATGTATATAAGATGCTATATATTCTATACGATAGCAAGTTTTAGAAGTTATTATATATATTTTTATCGCACAATTTACCATTGTGGTTTGTAATATGATAGCAATTTCGGTAATGCTATATTTTCGATATCGTATCAGTCTTTTTGTGCCATAAATTTGTTGTTATTTATGTAACATGTTCTATTCGATTTAAAATCTTATAACCTGCCACATTCATTGGTGCATACACAAGTTCCAAAATACAAAGTCTTAATCCGAACAACAACAAGGTAGCTAGAACATAACCCAGACAACAAGTCTCAATCCAAACTAGAACACAACAACATCCAAGTAGAGTGAGTAGAGTAGTACATTACACATGATAGTCGTCTTAACACAAGATCACTTTCTCCTTTGGCCATGCAATGCATGAGCCAATTGCATCTCCCAAACACTCGATCTCAGAAGATGGACGCCAAACCTCTGCGAAAGTCACCTTCACCACATCAATCCAAACTTTAACTGCATTTGGTCCCAAGGGAACAAAGTGAACAGTCTGTTCTGGGTTGTCTGATGCCCAACGTCCTTCTGCAACCACCTGCTTGTTCCCCCCAATGGACATCAACTTGCACTTCTGGTTCTCTTTGGGACCAGCATCATTTTGACAATGACGCTACAATGTATTCAAGACAAACCATTTTATGTCAATGAAATATATAACAACAAACAAACAGTTATGACGAACTTTACCTGAGATCTTCGAAGAGGAGATGCAGCTTGAGTTTTCTTCGGACTAGCTTTTGGAGGTTGGTGCACTGGAGACTTAGAAACTGGTGACGAAGCAGAAAATGTGTGCCCTGGAGATTTGCTTGTAGCAGTCGATGCTTTAGGAGATGTGGGGCGTGTTGAATTTGTAGTGTTTTCAAACACACACTTACTTGCAGGCCATGCTACAAAGTGCTTAACAGAGTCCCGAAGGTATGTCATTTCTGGACTAGGCCTCCACAGAAATGTGTCAGGATCATGCACCACATCTACAAATACTTTCACTGCATTTGGTCCAAGAGGGAGACGATCAACCAATGCTTTTGGTTCTTGACACTGCCAACGGCCTTCAGCAACAACATCATCAGTAGTTGTCCAAGGTGATAGGAGTTTGCATTTGTTGACAGAATACGCCGTTGGGCTCTAGCAGACACAAGCATATGTTAATGATCACAACAACTCAGACAAAAAACAACAAAGTAAACTGTAAAAAACTTGCTTCTTGATTACACATCTTACCCTAAGAGGAATGTCTTCAGAATACATCGCCTGGTCTGAAATAATGCAGTTATTGGCAGGCCATGCAACCATCTCGCCAATCGCTTGCTCAACAATACACATACCGGTTGCAGGCCTCCATAAAAAAGCATCGGACTTGATTGCAGTTTCGACCAATACTTTAACAGCAAGAGGACCTAAGGGGATGTCATTCACAAAGTCTTCCGGTTCAGATGAAATAACACGACCCTCAACAACGTTTTCATCAGAACCACACCAATCAACCAACACACACTTAAGGTGTGCGCTTTTGTTAACACTCTACATAAATATATTTTAAAACATGTCAGTGAATTACTTACTTCACAATTACTAACCAAATATTATGAAGATATAAATTACTTACTCTTGCTCTTGCAGTAGCTGAGTTTTCACCTATCTCAGGTTCTTGCTGTAACATAAATGCATGTAAATAATCAGCTCATAACTAACATCCAAGAATATAAACATGCTTAGTATAACTAACCTGTCTCTTAATCCTAGCAAGTTCAGATTGCAACTCGTTAACCTTGGTTCAGCAAACCAAGGTGCTTCTCTTCCATTTCAGCCATAAATTGTTTCTTCACTTGAAAACAAGCTAACTTCGTCTTCCCAATGTTTCTTCCCATCGCCCTCAAGTGACCAGGATTGTCAGGTCCTAATAGTACTGAAAGTGGATCCACACTAAGGTTTGTTGAATTAGAATTAGCACCATTATCAACGATCTCAGCTGCCTTTTTCTGTTAACATAAAATATGTTACTAAGCATATAGTAATATCTTTGAAGCACCAAATAAAACTACTTACAAACTTATCCGCTAGCTATCATATTGACTGGTGTTCCATCTTTTTTGTACGTGACTTGACCCACACTTTAAGCCTACTCACTTTCGATACTCCACCACTCTCTTGTTTCTGATGAAAACATCACATCAGATGTGACAAAGGTGGTAAGTGAAGAAAAAATAAATAGATAAGGTGAAGAAATGTACCATATCTTCCGCTAGCCTAACCATTCCTCTACGGCTACAAGTGTGAGGAATTTGTTTGCTCCTCCTCTCCTTGTATTTATCACTCACTACCTTAAAGTCTGGACTGGTTTTGCACTTGACAAATTTTCGCCATTCAACTGGATTAACATTCTTTGGTCTCAGATTCATCCTCTCTTGGTTAGTAGATTTGCCCCTTATCTGCGTGACAAGTCTTGATTTTGAGGCCCTCCATAAACATCCCATTTGCTTCAACACAACATTCTTCTGATACTCTTCATCAAGCTCAAACCTTGCCTACAATCACAAATATACCAAATGAATTACATATATCGATACAAAACCAGCAAATGTGAAAATGTAATAGGAGAAAGTCACCTGAACAGATTTCCATAGAACAGTTTTAACTTCCTCACTGATTTTTCTCCAATCATCAATTGTGACAGGTACATGCTCCCGCACTAGTGGACCTAAGTATGAAGACAATTTCACTGATCCTTCACCAACAGGATCTCCAAAATCATTGAACTCCACTCTTTCTCTAGCATTTGGATCTCTGGCGATGTGCTTCATCTTGGTTGGTCCTCGTGTTTCTTCTGCTTACGCTGAACTTCACTTAATTCCACCTCTCCTTCAGGCTCTTCTTCATGCTCATTAACGTCAGTCTCCAATGCCATGTTAGCCTCTTCAGGCTCTTCTTCATGTTCATTAACGTCAGTCTCCAATGCCCTGTTAGCCTCTTCAGGCTCTTCTTCATGCTCATTAACGTCAGTCTCCACAGCCATGTTAGCCTCTTCAGGCTCTGCACTTTCTTCATTTTCACGGAGCTCTTCTTGATCCTTATCAGCGACATGCTCCTGATCTTTTTCAGAATCATGTTGTGGTTGGCATTCTACAGTACCAATAAATTCTACTTCCACATCAGACTTCTTCTTCCTGCCCTTCTTTGTGATCTTCGTGTCTTTCTTGGTGACCTTACTAGTAGGCGCATTCTTTTTCGTTCTTGTAGCCTTTGGACGACCCATTTAATTCACCTGAAACAAATTACAAATTATTTAGTACAAGATACAAAAAGGAATATGAAACTACATCAGTCATCACCAAAAAAAGATCTACATTCCGACAGTCTGTGCAAGGGCAGATAATGAACTTATCACCTCCATTACCCGCAGACACAGCTTGGACAAAGTCCCATGCACCCTTCTCATAAGCAGGATCAACTCTGGAGTTATAACATAACAAAACAGAACAATTCATTAAACACTCAAATCCCCTACTGAGTACTGACATGGATCAATATATGTTGATTTCTTACCTTGACAGATGAACCCACGCCTTCTCCAACATTGTTTGATCTATACTTCTTTAAAACCATTAGAACGAGTAAAATGGTCAAAGAAAACACAAATTCTAAATAACCAACAAGTAAAATGGTCATAGAAAATAGAAACCGTGTGAAGCTAAAATCTCAAAAAATCAAAGAAAATAAAAACACTCAGAAAGTAGCCAACGAGAGTCAAACAAATGAGAATGATGTTATGACTAAGCAAAGAGTAAAACAAATCAGAAGCATGTAATGACTAAGCCGAGACTAAAACAAACCATAAACATGTAGTAAAGCCACGAGAATTAAACAATTTCAATCATAATCAAACATATCAGAAATAAAAAGAAATGAGAATCAAGGGAAACTGAGATATCGAAGAAAATAAACCTCTTCGGTTCGAATACGAGGTTCAATCCTCTTCAAATCGACTTGAGCTGGAGAGTACGAAATCGAGCTTCAAGGTGTCGACGGAGAGTTTCGGTTGTGGGAGAAAGGGGTTAGGGTTTTCTCGATAGAGAGAGAGAGCTGGAGAGTATCACAAGTTACAGAACACGAAATCGAGTTCAAGGTGTCGACGGAGAGATTCGGGTGTGGGAGAAAGGGGTTAGGGTTTTCTCGAGTGAGAGAGAGAGTTACTCAATTTTTTTTTAATTTACTTGTCGACAACCATTTTTTTATCCTTATGTAGCCTAAGTGTTACAGTTAAGAGGGAATCGATTTAGTATTTCGCGGTTCTCAAAATTTCACTAAGTATAAGCGGTACGCGTGCTTTTCTATTCCCGCTTTGTGAATTTTTCCCGACAGCATTAAGTTAATGCTATGAATATGTTCCGAAATCAAAAATATTATCTATCATAGCAGTTTGAAAATCCGTGCTATCCCGCTATGCTATTAAAGGCCATTTTTCTTGTAGTGTTACGTCGTCTACTCCAACATTCAATACTTCAAACTTTGATACAAAGGTAAAAATTTAATATATTTTATAAGGTCTTGTAAAGCTTAATGTATAAACCTTAAACATCTAGTTTCAAATAATTTGTTTGCGGGTTACATCGCCAACTCTAATATTACTACTCATAAGTTTGATCTTCTTTCTCAAGAAAGTCGTCATAGTGGAAAGGTTGCAAATGAAGTATTTATAAAGCCTTATAAACTATTTCATAATTGGTAAGGTCTCTTAAACAAATTCCTAAAATGATTTGAATGAGTCATGTTTTTCTGAGAAATGTTTGTGAGAAGTCTATTTTTCAACCTTTTATGAAAAAATAAAAAGAGATTGGTACAACAAGACATGAAGGTTTGTTTATACACTTTGAATAATTGTTTTGTTTTATAAACTTATAACTCTTGGTAAAAACTATTTTATTTGGTGCATAGATAAATGATGATGTTGAGCCTCCAGTTACAAAGAAAATAAAGTTGATACAAATATTGTTGCACTAAGAAGAAGTGAAAGAGGTCAAATATTGTGGGAACCAAAATCACGCTGTCGATTTCCGTAAAATAAGAAAAGTTAAGAAACTCTAACTTTCCCAGATTTCTGCTAAGCCAAATGTCAAGCAATCAGAAAATGAAAACAGACTAAATAATAATCGATAAAGATGAAAGAGAGAAAAGAAGATCTTATTCCGAGTATATCAATGAGCGTTACAATAGGTAATGCCTCGGCCGCAAGAGCTTTTGGCGAGTTGCCTAGTTCTAACCAGATAAGAGTTGTAAACCTAGTTGAGTCGCAGCTCAAGAATAGGAAAAATGGAAAATTGCATAAATTGCTCTAAGTGCTAAGTTTGATGTGTGTTTTTTCTCCTCCTTCTCGTCTCCGACCTTTGGTGTTCATTATATACTCCTTTTCAAGGCGGTTTCCTCTTTTCTTCTATGCCCCCGGGTCATGTTTATCAATTTGTGGAAATATTTCCATTTTTCTTGATCTTCATGATTATCCCTTGAAACTCAACATTTATCTTCCGGATGGAAATTTATCTTTTCCTGCAAAAAATAGATAAACCGTCAAAGTATCCTTGAGAACAATCCCATCAAAAATTGTAAGTGGGCTTTTAGCCACGTTTTAGACCTTTTCGGGCCGTTTTTTGACTTACACGTTTTTACGATTTATCTGAGAGAATGCTTTTGGTATGACGTTGTTTTATAAAGAATTCACATTACTCATGTACTTGAGGAAACTTTGGTCTTAAGTCAACCGTTGCCGTTTTATACGAACAATTTGAACTCATAAGAGAAAAACAACTCTTTACGGTATGTTTAAGCGTAAAGTTCCAACAGTCAACTCCAATCGACTACGCAACAGCAGAATAGTTGTAATTGAGGGCTACAAAAGAGACACTGATTTAAAAAACCAGAGATGGAATGGGTGTGGGAGAGTAAGCGGGCCCCCCTGGTAGGGGGGAGCGGGGGATCCCAGAGCTCCTGCCGATAAAAAACAAATAACACACAACATTCTTTTTTTTCTTGTTTCTCCTCCCCCCCGCCCCCCCCCCCCCCCCCCCCCCCCCCCCCCCCCGCCCCACACCCTCCCCAATCCTCCATCGCCACTAATCACTCACAAAACGTCGCTACTCGTGGATATCCCAGCCCACCCCTCCCCCCCCCCCTCACCCTCCTCCCACACCCACTCAGATCGAGGTCCTACCACGTCCACTCCCGCCTCTACATCCTCATCTACCGCGAAATACAACAGTCGACATACGTCCACACATGACATAAGACAACACCGTCAAAACAGCGTTCACGGAGCAAGGCAGAGTGTCCGCAACACAAAAGAATATCACTCAATCAGACCCTCGTCCATAGGATAGCAGATGAGGATAAATTGCACGCACAAAAAAAACTATAGAGAAATACCGTAGACTCTTCACCAAAACAGAATTTGCTATATAATGTCAGTTCACAAAAACGAAAATGACTAGTACATGTTCGGAAAAAAAAAAAAACCCCCCCCCCCCCCCCTGGCCCCCCCCCCCCCCCCCCCCCCCCCCCCCCCGGGATGGCGGTGAGCGATAGCAGGGGTGAGGTCGGGGCCCCCTTCTCGGCCCCACTCCGACATCCCTCACGCTCAACGCCTCTTGCTGTGTCCGGCCGGATCCGATGTTCTCGGCCTCAAGTCCTTCGTATCTCATTCGAGTGTTTCTGTGGTTTTATAACGCTGCCAGCGTCACCGTTAGAGACAAAGAAGACCTAACCGTTGATGCCGTAGGCTCACGCTTCCATCTCCACCACCTAGTCTCATGGATGCGTGCTACCTTTCCCGCCTTTCTTTCTTCACGGCCATTCTTCCATTTCTTCCTAGCGCCCTTCTCACTGCGTTCGCGTCCAACTCAACACCACTGCGACCTCTTCATTCTTGACCCATCTTGCTACCACTACACTGCGCCAGCACTCTCATTAGTTCAAAATAGAAACGCTTTTTGATAGGTTATGGTCAAAAGGAAAAAGAAAAACCTGGCCCCCCCCAAGTAACAAGTGAGTTAAAGAGGAGTATTGTGATGAGCCCTACAAAGGCACAACACTCCTAAACTGCCAAAAAGAAAAAAAAAAAAAAAAACGAAATCAAGATTTGGTGTATGACTGCCGACTACTTCATGTTTGTGGGTCTATGAGGATTGAGGTTAGATTCTTTACGCTATGCCGTTACTTTTACTAGTAGCAATTTGAAGTCTGGATCGTACAGCATTGCAGTTTTTTTCCAAAGGAATCACTTGATGGTTGACATAGATGTACAAAAGATGACGGATTAGCTCTATTCTGTGTTAAACAAATGAAAACTTCCAAAGCAAAGAAAATATTATCTTAAATGTATGTTACCCATATCCAGGACAGAAAGTATGTGATCTGAAACGCGCTTCGTGCAGTAGGAAAAAAACATTCAACAAAAGAATAGAATCAGAAAGGGACAGCAACATGCATGGTTGGGTTGTCTTGTGTGTGTGCATTACTCATGTCTAAGTTTTAGTTACCTGAAACCCACACGGCGACCACCGTCGGCATGAGGATGCAGAATCAAACTGTGGGGACGACCGAACCAAAAGTACTCATCTGTTAGCCTTTTACAAGTTGGCATTCCTTTGGACGACCGCCATCGGTTTATCAGTGATCCCCAGAGCCATCTTTTCGTCATGATTTGATTGAAGCTTTGTCCCCACACAAGCACTTAATATTATCTGGCCAAAACAAGAAAACAAAGCTGATCAAAACCTCTGAATGAAGAATGTAGATAATGTAAGGGCTTAAGACAAATAATACCCCTCCATCCTCCTACAATCCACAACCCGCGCCACATGCCCAGCTCTTCCAACGTACAATATCTCCCCTGAAAGCCTTGAACGTTTAGGAGAAGCGAAAAGGACAAAAGATGCCCACAAGGACACGGGGGCTGCAAGAAGACAATCATGATAGTATGTTACTACACAAGAGAAAGCAATATATTCTACTAACTGCTTAAGTGTTGCTAAGAGAAGTTAAGTTACCTGACTCCAACGACTAGCTGAAATCATCCTCTAAGGATCTTTTAATATACTTCTTTGGAAGTTGAACTGACTTCCCTGGGAGCTAGATGAACCTGCATAAAAACCACAACATATACCAGCAAAGAACAATACAAAGTATAACTACATCGACCAAAAGGACCGTAACCACTGGGAATATCGAAGAACTCACAGC
>CAJHQP010009428.1:0-22453 GCA_905132765.1 Moricandia arvensis
AAAATTAAATAATATAACGATCATACTAATTAAGCCCATTGATAAATGGGCGTTTGTTTTAGTCGTGTTGTTCCATTTCCCCCCCAGAAGAAAAATCTCTAGTCTAATCAATCGGTGGCGCCACATTGAGAAGATATTTTTCGGATCGCGCGCGCTAATTTAAACCACTCATTTTTCTTTATTTTTTTCTTTTTCTCTCTCTCTCTGTCTCTCACTCGCTTCCTTATCCCCTCTCCACATATCGAAAAAAATCAGTGAGATATGGAGCTCGAATCCATCACCGCTAGACGCAGACTCGCCACCGTCGCCGCTCACTTTCCGGTAGCCACCAATGATCCCGTCTCCTCTGCATCGCTCGTTCCCTGGTATTCCGATCTCTCTCTTCTCTCTTTCGAATTAGGTTTTATGGATAGCTTTGTGAAGTTCTTTGCTCGTTAATTCTCTTCCGATTTCGGATCTAGAATGATCTCGAATCTAGCTGTGAATATATTTCTCCGGTAATTTCACGGTGTTTGGATTTTTAATGCTCTCTCGAGATCTGTGTGTGCTCGCAAGAGATTTGAATTTCATTAAGCGGCTTTCTATCTATAACTGCATCGGTTCTGATGAAGTTATGATCGGGGCTTACTTTCTCACGAACCAACGACTGTTTTGCTTATATGTGCTCTCGTTGATTCTGTGTCTCAAATAGTTTCGTCTTTGACTGTTTCTCTGTATCAAGTTATACTAAAACTCATATTTGTGACTGATCCGTCAGATACTGTAGCAGGCAGTCTTGAATTCTGCTGCCATGCGAGAAGATATGTGACAACAAACTCTCGTTTTGCCCGCCAAGCTTCTCTTCTGAGCAGGCTTTTCATAGAGGCCAGGGCCATCCCACTGACGAGTACCGACACAGTTCGTCTCATCTGTGTTTATAAATCGGAGGCCATGGTGGAGTCATCTTGTTTGTGAAGTTGAGTATGCTTGCAAATGAGTTTTGCTTCATCTGTTTCTTTCTCTGTTGTGCTTTGTGCTCATTTGTACACATCATCAGACGTGCTGGCTGGCATCAGCGTGAAGACTCTGGTCATTAGAAGAGAGTGACAACAGCGCTCGTATCTGCTCGGCAAAGCATCTGTCTGCACTGAGGTCTTTTATCGAGGCATGGCTTCTATCGCATCGGGATGAGGTCCCGCATCAAGCTCTTTTTTAGTCTTGTCTGTGACTGAAAATTGCAAATGATACTTTATATGAAAGAAAATTGATGTTCAATTGTGTTTTGCAGAGGACTATAGCACATGACGCTGGCATCTACAAGTGCAAAACGAATGGCCTCCTTCTTCACAACAACCATTGCTTTCCAGACGCTTGAGTACGCCCCTGCCACATTTTTCGCAAGGCCGCCTGCAAAAGATGAGTTCTTTTGTTTCTTCTGATTCACTATGTCAGCAAAAGGAAGACTTGAAAAGCCATAGCAAGCCTGACCTTCCTAGTTAGCGAATCTAGGTACGCATAACAAATAAGTTTAAGATGCCTGATAAAACTCAGTGTTTTTCTTATATCTGCAGCACTTATGTCGTTATATCTAAAAGAGTTCTGATACTGCCAAACACACACGTTAGTATATCTAATAAAGTTTGATACTGTAGAACACACTATTGTGTATATCTAATAACTAGTAAAGGTGTTTTTGTCATCGACCTTGATCTACAGCTAAAAGTACATAGAGAGCTAGCAGTAGTAGCAACCGTACTACAATCAAACTCTTCTTCATTTGATAATCATGAGAACTTATAGAAGCTTGTCTTTTTGCAGGGACTGTCTGGTCTCCGGGATCTAATGTTGCAGAGTAATGAACATAACTATGTTGTGGCAGTAGAGTTACCACGGGCTAGTATCAATGATATAAGAGTTGAGGTCGACAACTTAAAGTAACTATACTGCACGTCCTCACACATCTTTTAATATGTTGGCCATTACTCGCACACACTTCTATGCATTAAGTAACAAATTTACTGACCGTGCTACCACTGCAGCTTAACTGTGACAGAAGACGCACAGCTGTCTGTCAAAAAGTTGATGCAGGCACCACCAAAGGTTCAATCTTGGATATCACAAGCAAGAAATACTACAAGGACCATTCAAAGTTTCCTGGCCACTTCCTAGCAATGTGAACAAGAATAACGTTGCTGGCTGAATTTATGTAAGTAGAAAGAAATCTACACTTCTCTACAATCCAACATTACGATTAGTGAATGGTTTTAGCTAGTATACATCTAAAAGTACTGGTTTTAGACCAGTTACTAGCTTATATATAAGTTATCTAGGATTTGAGCACTAACACCCAATATAATTATTGAATTTGGAGCAGGGATGGGATTCTTGAGGATAGTGATTCCAAACTCTAAGGGTTTCATCGTTCTGGAACCATATTACAACGTAAATAATGTGTAATAATATGTGGGTGTTTGTGTGGAAGAAGAGAAAGAAAAGCAATAATTGGTGAAAGATATGTACAATAGTTTGGTCTTTATTTATCATAGATTGCAGACAGGCATGCTCTGTTGATAGAGTAAGCCATGTAAACAATCCATTAATATAAGAAGAAAATTAAGGCTTGATAACTAAACCACATCCAGAACTCAGTTTTCCAAATTTTTGTTATGTGGAAGGTTGATTTGTAAGAAATTGATAGTTTTGAAGGCTAGTTTGCAAATTTTTCTATTACATACATTAACTTCAAAAGGATAGGTCCTCGTATTTGAGGCAATTTACGAAGTAGACATTACCTTTAGTAAATTTACAATCTGACATGTTTACGCCTTTATAAATACGATTTGAACATTTTGAACCCCAAAACAAAAGAAGACAATCGATTTTGGACCACAAGGATCATATAAAGTTTGACTCTACAAACACTGAAGACGACATGGTATGTACATCTTCGGTTCGGCTCGTGATAACTGCTAGAAAGTTTTGTTATTGTGCCATGCACGTAAGGTGTTCGACGTAATTCCTCAGAGAGTGTTTTATATCAACATTGTAGAACGAAGACATCTCCTTAAGTTAGTATGAGGTTTGGCTTTCATGAGATCACTTTCTGCTCCACCCCCTATTGGAGGCTCCATCATCCACTGTCCGATCAACAACGACGTCTGCTCAGTATGTAGGCTTCCAGAATCAAGAGACCCTGTTTTCGAGAAGCTCATGGACAAATACAAGAACCTTCTCAAGGTCATTGCCATACAAGACCTCATCCTCGGCGAATCCAACAGCTGATCCTCCTTCTGTATCCATTGAGTTTCTCTCCAGGCTCTCCCAGAAAGCTCCACCTCAACCGTGGCTCCGCTTCTTTTCTGAGAAAGTACCCTCACATTTTCCATGTCTTGTATGATCCTGTGAAGTCTCAGCCCTTTGCAGGTTGACTGATGCAGCCATGGGAGATTTCTCGTCAAGAGGCTTTGGCTATCAATGCTTCTTTGCCTTTGTTGTTGACAGGTTGGTTAGGCTCTTGTCTTATGTCTATATCAAAGTCAGTTCCTCTTCGGTGGCGGTTTTCAAGGTTTGGAGAGAACTGGGACTCCCTGATGACTTTGAGGACTCTGTGATCTCAAAGAACCCTCATGTTTTTAAGCTTAGTGATGGGTCATGAACCCAATACCCATATCTTAGAGCTTAGTTCAAGAAGAAGGTAATAGTCTGAGTTTGAAGCCGCCGGTTGAGAAATGAGAGGTGTTGAGTGTTGTAAGGAGGATTCTAGTGTTGATAGAACCGAAATTCAGTTAGTTTCAAACATAGTTACCCACCAGGGATGAGACTGAGCCAAAACTTTAAGGCTAAAGTGAAGGAATGGCAGAAACTGCCTTACGTGGCGTCCATACGAGGACATGGTTGGCAAGAAAAAGAACAAGTCCGGTGTGATGGGAGTTGAGAAAGAGCGGTTGCGATTGCCCACGAGTTTCTTAGCTTGACTGTAGAGAGGATGGTGGAGGTAGAAAAGATCAGCCATTTCAGAAAATGTTTTGGGATTGACTTGAATATAAGGGATGTGTTCTTGATCACCCGGGATGTTTTATATATCAACTAAAGGGAAAAAGACACACTGTGTTCTCAGAGAGGCTTATGAGAGAGGACGTTGATAGATCCAAATCCAGTGTACGATGCGAGGAGTAAGCTTCTTGATTCTTGTCCTCTCTTGGGTCGCCATGCGCTTTATCAGATTCTAGGGACACAAATATGTCTGAAGAAGAATGGAAAACTGTGAGTATTTTTATCCATATGCTTATCTTATCAGTGAAGTGTATGAAACACTTGAGAGATAGATCACCAAGAATCTAAGCAATCTTGAGCCTCTTTGACTCTGCATATGCCTTGACTATTGACAGTACAAGATAAGCTGTCTTGTAGTGTACTTTGTAACTTTAGGTTATGTCGACAGACTCAAACTCAATACGTCTTGTTTCTTTCTTTGGATTTACTTGGTTGCTAAATGATGCATGTGGCTTTCCTTGTGCCTACTAAACTCTTTTCCTTTTTGGTTATTTATATGCTTGACTTTTACAACGAAAATTACATATCTAATTGCAATTATTTTTCTTAAACCTTTAGTATATACAAGACTGTATTTATTTAAATGTTGAATATTATATGATAAACAATAGATTAAGGATTCTACGATAATTTTTGAAGGATGCTTACAAAATTAAAAAAACTGATTTGTTACTTTTGTGGTGAACAGGTTGGAAAGATCAAAATGAAGTCCTGAAAATATATTGGAGTTTATAAATTACAGTATACATTAAAATTATTCAACTCCTCTTAAATTAAAGACAATTGAGAGGAAGACACGTAAGATGTTCAGAAACCACATGTCTTGTCTTCAAAAACCCCATTCCTCTTTAAGTTCTCTTGTTCCGAACAATCTTCTTTCACAGAAGCTTCTCCCTACGTCTACCAAATTTCCACAGGTTTGATTCCTCTTCACTCATCTTTTTAATCTCAGGCAGCTTTACTTTGCCTTACTTTGTTCTGTCACTCTGTTATATCGGTCTTTCTTGTGCATGATTTTACATTCAGTAGTTTATTTTGATAGATTATTCCGATTATATTTCAGGAGCATATAAAGGTTCGCAATTTCTGTCATATACATCACTATGTCGATCATGTTAATTATACTTCTAGTATAAACTTGCATGTTCAAGGTCATTCTGTTCTTCGTTTGGATCTTGTTACACTTTTAACATAAACTTTGATTAAAATTGCTGTTTAGTGCAGATGGCTACTTCAACGTCTTGTCTCATCGGGAGTGGATTGTCTGTCCACGGAACTAAACATAGGTTTAAACAGCTTGGGCTCTCCTCAAGTTTGCTTCAGTTGATAGAACATCTAAAGTTACTCTTGTCAAGGCTTCTTTGGATGTGAACAAGCATGAAGCAAGAAGAGGTTTCTTCAAGCTTTTGCTTGGAAACGCTGCAGCTGCGGGGGTGGGTTTGCTAGGAAGTGGGAAAGCAAATGCAGATGAACAAGGGGTTTCTTCGTCTAGGATGTCTTATTCTAGGTTCCTTGAGTATTTAGACAAAGGAAGGGTCGATAAAGTAGATCTGTATGAGAATGGGACAATAGCTATTGTGGAGGCTGTTTCTCCTGAGTTGGGTAACAGGATTCAGCGTGTACGCGTACAGCTACCGGGGTTGAGTCAGGAACTTCTCCAGAAGCTGAGAGAAAAGAATATTGATTTTGCAGCACATAGTGCTCAGGAAGACCAAGGCTCTCCTTTTCTCAACTTGATCGGGAATCTTGCATTCCCTCTGATTCTGATTGGCGGTTTGTTTCTTCTCTCGAGACGGTCCTCTGGTGGAATGGGTGGCCCTGGTGGCCCTGGCTTCCCACTTCAAATTGGTCAGTCCAAAGCAAAGTTCCAGATGGAGCCAAACACTGGTGTGACTTTTGATGATGTAGCTGGTGTCGATGAAGCCAAGCAAGATTTCATGGAAGTGGTGGAGTTTCTGAAGAAGCCTGAGAGGTTCACTGCTGTTGGTGCTCGATCCCGAAAGGTGTTCTCCTTGTTGGTCCTCCTGGTACTGGGAAAACTCTCTTGGCAAAAGCCATAGCTGGTGAAGCTGGTGTACCTTTCTTTTCCATCTCTGGTTCTGAGTTTGTTGAGATGTTTGTCGGTGTTGGTGCTTCAAGGGTCCGTGATCTTTTCAAAAAAGGCCAAGGAAAATGCTCCGTGTATTGTCTTTGTGGATGAAATAGATGCTGTTGGTAGGCAAAGAGGAACTGGAATTGGTGGAGGTAATGATGAAAGAGAACAAACTCTTAATCAGCTCCTGACGGAGATGGATGGTTTTGAAGGTAACACTGGTGTTATCGTAGTTGCTGCAACCAACAGAGCAGATATTCTTGACTCCGCCTTGCTGAGACCAGGGCGTTTTGACCGGCAGGTATATGCTCTGTAACTCTTTACATAGATTTTTTGCTTCTGGTTGCTTAACGTGTTTTGTTTTTAATGCAGGTGTCTGTTGACGTTCCAGACGTTAAAGGAAGAACAGAGATACTCAAGGTTCACTCTGGGAATAAGAAATTCGAGGGTGGTGTTTCACTTGAAGTAATAGCCATGAGAACGCCTGGATTTAGTGGAGCTGATCTTGCAAACCTCTTAAACGAAGCTGCTATATTGGCCGGACGACGTGGAAAGACAGCAATATCGTCTAAAGAGATTGATGACTCAATCGATAGAATTGTAGCTGGATGGAAGGAACTGTCCATGACAGATGGGAAAGAGCAAAAGCTTGGTTGCTTACCATGAAATTGGGCCATGCCGTCTGGTGGGTAAGTCAGAATCAGATCAGTAGCATGTGTCTGTGTGTGTTATCTATAGCTCATTCTTTTTGTTCTTGCAGAACATTGACTTCCAGGACATGATGCTGTCCAAAAGGTCACATTTGATACCACGAGGACAAGCGAGAGGTCTGACTTGGTTCATTCCTTCAGATGATCCAACTCTAATCTCCAAACAGCAACTATTTGCAAGAATTGTTGGTGGACTGGGTGGTAGAGCCGCTGAAGAAGTCATCTTTGGTGAGCCTGAGGTGACTACTGGTGCAGTTGGTGACTTGCAACAGATCACCGGTTTGGCTAAGCAGTATCTATCTACTAAGTCTCAGCTTCACTTTCTTTGTTCGGTTAGCCTAAACTAGTTTAATGATGTTGATGCTTATATACAATCTTGCAGATGGTTACAACATTTGGAATGTCTGAGATCGGACCATGGTCGTTGATGGACTCATCAGCTCAAAGCGATGTGATTATGAGGATGATGGCAAGAAACTCAATGTCTGAGAAGCTTGCAAATGACATAGATTCAGCGGTGAAGACACTATCAGACAGGGCATACGAGATAGCTTTGGGGCACATAAGGAACAATCGTGAAGCCATGGACAAGATTGTTGAAGTACTTCTAGAGAAAGAGACAATGTCAGGGGATGAGTTCCGAGCAATCCTGTCCGAATTTACAGAAATCCCACCTGAAAACCGTGTGGCTTCTTCAACCTCTTCCTCAACATCAACATCAACACCAACACCAGCTTCTGTCTGAGTAAAGAGACCTTGAATATCTCTGTGTATATCTTTGAGATACTTCCCCATACTGTGTAGCAAGTATATATAAACTTTTTCAAACTCAGGCATTAATACTTAAACTAAAACTATGTTTGCAAGTGTGTTCAGTAGCTGTCTCAGTTTCAGAAGCATTGATGCATAGTCGTACATAGGCTGAAAGAGACTTGACACTAAAAACTGGAAAAAGAATCCAATGATTCAAAGTACTTATAGTTGGGCAGACATCAGTTAATGGGTACCATGATCATGCTCCTAGATTCAAGATTATATACGATTACATACAATGCATCCCCAAAGGAACAGGAACTAAACCCTGCTCACAACTTTAAAAGTTAACGCCATTCCCACCATCAGCTCAATTGTTCTCCTCTCCCTTCTTCACCCACACCATAGTCCTTGTTTCATGTTTTTGGTTTCTGTAATGACCTTGTGCTGTTCAATCTCGCAGCTCCCTGGACTTGTCTACCCTCTTCCACTCTCTTCTTGATCTGGAGATGCTGAAACTGAGTTTCTACAGCAAGTGAATTACAAGCACGACCATCATCTCTGTTCTCTCCTGGAGTCTCCTCTTTCACCGGATTAATCTCCCTCGGGAAGTATGTCTTGGATCCACACTTGGCGACCTCCTTCACAGAGCCACCTTGATTCTTCTTCTTGCTCACAACTGCAGAGACCTCAGCTTCTTCTTCTCTCCTACGTTGTCCATCAACCTGCTGCTGCTTCACTCCTATGTCTCTTTCCTTCTGTTTCCCTTCTTTCTCCTTCATCCAGCGCTCCCGAAGCTTAAGGATGGATACATATGTAGCGAGCCATCCCCGGTCAACTCAGCCGTTAACCCACCGGGTACACTGCTCCACCAGGCCCTGCAGAACCAACCGACCCCAACCCATCACTGTGGCTAACTCATTCGTTAACCTGCCACAGTAGGTTGTTGGTGTGGATCGAACCCTGATCCTTTCACCCTTAAAGACAACCCTCTCCAAGAGCTGTCACCAATTCTTCTGACTTTTTTATAGCGAGCCATCCCCGGTCAACTCAGCCGTTAACCCACCGGGTACACTGCTCCACCAGGCCCTGCAGAACCAACCGACCCCAACCCATCACTGTGGCTAACTCATTCGTTAACCTGCCACAGTAGGTTGTTGGTGTGGATCGAACCCTGATCCTTTCACCCTTAAAGACAACCCTCTCCAAGAGCTGTCACCAATTCTTCTGCACAGTAGATTGTTAGCCACAGTGATGGGTTGGGGTCGGTTGGTTCTGCAGGGCCTGGTGGAGCAGTGTACCCGGTGGGTTAACGGCTGAGTTGACCGGGGATGGCTCGCTACAACATAGTTAGCCGGAATCGAAGCCACACTCTTCATCTTCCCATCACTCTTCTTCTCCATTGGACTTTTCTTTTCTTTTGCAAAAGCTTCATCACTCATCAATGCAATGCAACCAATAAAAAAAAGTGGGTGAAGGAAGGAACTTGATGAAATCTGAAAAAAGCAATCCGACAGTAAGCGACAAAATACGTAAGGCCCAATGGGCTGATGGACTGTAATCAAAACTACACATGAAATCAAAAACATATACTCTATCGAAAATTCTCAACAAGGTGAACATCATATGTTTACCTAACATTATTTTCACATTTTTATCTATCTCAAATCCAATAAACGGCCCGATCCAAAATGAAAGTTTCTCAAGATTATCCGGTTACAATTATACTAGGGCTAATCCTTTGAAGTTTTGTTCTAAAAATAAATTTTAAAGAAAAAAATAATCAAAATATTTTTTTAAATTTTTTTTAATATTTATTTAATTTTAAACATTATTTCCAAAATCATACTCAACTCTAAATCATAATTCTAGATTAATTATTCCAAGAAGTATAAATGTATAGTTACACATTTTAATAAAACATATTTTAGTCATTTTTTAACTGTTATTTTATTGGCAATTTTTTTTAACTCTATCTTAGATATTTCTTGTTATTTACTAATAATAATATTATTATTGAAAATGAAAATAAAGATCAAGTATGGTTATCACTTACCAGCAGCAGTCCATGCTCTTCACATGTGCATTAACTGCATTTGCCCAACATCCACAATTTTCTTCTTTTTTTTCTTGGAAAAGAGTGTTAAATTTATTCGTATCAAAAAAGTCATTTTTACAAATTCCACATATTTAAAAAAATAGTTAGAATTTAGAATCCTTTTATAATTGAGTTAGGATCCTAATTGTTTTCATTTTTCTTGTTTATGTAGAACTAAAATTTGCACAAAGTCCAACTAAAGAGCCAGCCAGGTTACTAGAAATAGTCTACAGATGGTGTTACTGCAACCTTCAATTGTTATTGTGTTTCTGTTAACATCTTTGTAAAATAAATGCTGGTTTTGTTCATGTTCTTTGATAGATAGATACCTAACAAGCAATCACAAACGCTTGCTACAGAGAAGAGCTGTAGGTTCTTTACCTTGTCGTCCACGATGTGACAGGGCACTCGAGCATTGAGAATGCATCGAGATGGTTAAGATTTTTATCAAATCTTTGCCATCTTGGGATGATGTAGGAGACTTCAGAGCTATACTAAAAGCACTGCAAACATGAAATGGATAGCTTCAAAATGATGTAAAAAATCTTCATCTGTGTAAATTAATGTTTCAACCAGATTGTAATAAAGTGATTGCTACGTTACGTATGTAAATGAGTATACAAAGAATTTGGTCAATGAAATGGCCATGGCCGTTGGGGCTTTATTAGTTATATCCTTATTTGGAGAAGCCAATGTAAATGTAATGTTAGCTGGTAAGTTAGAGATGCCGTAATGACTCAAAATACGTACCACTTATAGATCTTTCTTTCTTTCTTTCATAAAAGTATAGGCTGAAAAAACCTTAGATTTATTGTTGGTATGGGTGAAACATGTGCTGCTGCCATGATATTATAGATGAAATTTAAGGAAGTAGATAAGAGAGCATTTAAGAAGAGTCGTAAATTCAAAATGAACAAGGTGGACTGTACACACAACAACATTAGACCATGCTAAACCCGAGACTTTTAGGATGAAATTTTTATCAGAATATAAGAAACGGTTTCTTAATTTTAACTTAAAAAACTAAGAACCGATTCTTAAATAAAGTATTTAAGAACCGGTTCTTAGTTTTTTTAGTTAAAAGTTAAGAATCTTTATTTAATAATCGGTTTTTACTTTTTTTAGTTAAAATTTAAGAAGCCGGTTTTTAGTTTTTTTAGTTAAAAATTCAGAAAACGTTTTTATATTCCGTTAATAACTTCACCCTAAGAATCTCGGGTTAATCATTTTCTTAGCCCATATATACCCATTCTGCTGAGCCTTATGTTCTCATACAACTTCATAAGTTACAACTAAAACAAGTGCAACTGCTAAAGGGTTCTGATATGTGTAATCCCACTAGAGACGATGGCTCTAGCCAAAGCGACATGGTGCGTAAGGAGAAAAGAGCGTATTTTCAGAGATATTGGACGTGGGCTGATGTAGCAAGAGCGGTAACCGTCACGGTGGTGCACTTTTTGTGTCTCCTGGCGCCATTTAACTATAAATGGGAAGCGTTACGGTTCGGTCTGATTCTCGTCGCAGTGACTAACCTGCTCATTACATTCTCGTATCATAGGAACTTGGCTCATCGGAGCTTTAAGCTCCCAAAATGGCTTGAGTATCCTATCGCTTACGCTGCTGTTTTCGCCCTTCAGGTTAAAACCCTGGTTTACTATTTTTTTTTGGTCTAACTAATAAGTATCATAATGTATGTATGTGTCACATAATGTGTTTTTATTTGAAGTATGATTAGAGAAAGAATATTGAATATTTACAGGGTGATCCATTGGATTGGGTGAGCATACATAGGTTCCATCACCAGTTCACTGATTCGGACCGCGACCCACATAGCCCTAAGGAAGGGTTTCTATTCAGCCATATTATGTGGATATTTGACACCCTTTATATAAAATATAAGGTAACGCATCTCTCATATCTTCGTCATATGATGTTGTTTTTAACAGTGCAAATTAACGTAACAGTGTGGTGGACGTAACAACGTGATGGACTTGAAGAAACAATGGTTCTATAGGTTTCTACGAAAGACAATTGGCTTCCACGTCTTAATGTTTTGGACCGTCCTCTATCTCTACGGTGGTTTACCTTACCTTACGTGCGGAGGGGTAATATTTTTCTTTTTTGTAAAAATATTTACTTTTGCAAAATAATATGTAGAAAATATTAACTATAGTACGTACGTAGTTCAGAGAATAATATGAAACATCTTGTCATCTTGATATAGCTATTAATTAATTTGATGATATATGATGACAGGGCGTTGGAGGTGTACTAGGGTACCACGTGACATGGCTCGTAAACTCTGCATGCCATATTTGGGGTTCGAGGTCATGGAAGACTAAAGACACATCTCGTAACGTTTGGTAATATAAGATAACCTATATGAACCGATCTTAAAATGAAAAAAAAAATGAAAAGGAAACAAGCATCGTTTTATAAATATCTTGTTTGCTATTAAAACAATATTTGAGTATCTTGTGAATTAATATGATGAAGGTGGCTAAGCATATTTACGATGGGAGAGAGTTGGCACAACAACCACCATGCGTTTGAGTCATCGGCGAGGCAAGGATTGGAGTGGTGGCAGATAGATATCACTTGGTACCTCATTCGACTACTTGAGGTTCTTGGACTAGCCACCGATGTGAAGTTGCCTTCGGAATTTCAAAAACAGAAACTGGCTCTCGTTCATTGATGTTTTATTTTAAGATACTAATGAGAAGTTTGTAAACTGATCTAAGTTATAAGTTATATAGTAAAAGCGACTAGATCATATATGTAAGTTCACAATTATGGTTGTTTTTTATTTTGCTTCTCTGTTTCAAAATCATGGTTAATGTATTCGAAAATAAATAAATGTGTTAAATGTATTTGATCAAGTGTGTATTCTTGAATCATTAGTTTAGATATATTTGTTTAAGCATCTTACTAGTCTCCAAGTTTAGTATATACTATGAATGATTATTAATCTAAGAGCAAGTCATTTTAAATACATAATCAAAACACAACTACACAAATTTCATTTTTATATATAAAGACTTATGTATTAGAAAGTATTTATAAGTTCCTAAAGATAAGTGATTTGCCTTTACGGACTCACGTGCGTCCTTTTGTTTCCCTATCATCGAGATATCGTTTATAAATTCATTTTTTGAGACGGATAGCATCATAATTAATGCGTTTCTATAATGTTTTCATATGCGGAGATATTAATTTAGTTTATAAGCCAGGATAGCTATTACGTATTTATATACATATAAGAATGGCTTTGGCCGTTGGGTTTTTCTAATCTAAATCTTTATTTGTAGACCCGATTTACTGTTAGCTGGTAGTTAGAGTCCGTAGTGATGAATTAATACTAATACTCAAATACACATAAGCCTTCACTAGTCTCTACCAACATGGTATATAATATGGTGCATCAAAGAGGAGGGTGTAAAATTAAATTGAATGTTTATAGGATAAGTGAAAACATGTGGTGCCATGCCAGGATACTAAAAATGGAAATGAAAGAAAAAAACTGTCAAATATAGAAAGAGTATTTAAGAAGAGTAAGCAATGCATTTAAGAGCATCCACAATGGTGGACTCCATTAAGGAGTCCTTAGCCATTATTCTACTATTTTATTTTATTTTTTATTTGTAATTGAATAGTTAAGGACTCTAAATAAAAATGTGAGTCTAATGGTGGATTCCATTTAGGAGTACTTAGGAAATTTTTTTTTTCAAGCTGATCATCTCAAGCTCGGTTCGAAACTGAGAGTTCCCAGAGGTTCCATTCGCATCTTTCAAATGTTTCACCGCAACCATTGTACCGTCCCCAAGCTTTCCTCTGTAGACATTACCAAACCCACCTGCACCAAGAATGTTTTTGGAACTAAAGCTATCCGGAGCTACATGAAGTTCTCTGAATGTGAAGCTTTTTAGATTCCCCAATCCAAGTAACCCTTCCTCTTGCTTGTCTGCGTAAAGTAAACAAAACACACAAGCGTGTAGGATTCCCAGCAATACTACACTCAACAAATAAAACAAACTTAAATAAATCAAATCTTTGACAAGAACATCAAGCGTGTAGGAAAACCAAATAAACTTAAATACAAGCATTCTACACTCTATGGTTTCTACCTAACATAAAAGTATTCTTTTGAAAAACCAAAACCCAGATTTAGCCTCTCTGCAAATCGATATGTGCATGAGCAGTGACGATTCAATTATAGACGAGTCAACGGAACAAATCGTTTGGAATCAATCACAGACAAAAACATATGAGAAAACGAAAATCTATAATCTCAATCAAGCTAATAAAAAAACCTGATGATGATGATGATGAAGATTTCAACAAGAGAAGCATACGAATTGAGGAAGATCGAAGGAGATTCGCAGATGATGAAGATTTCGAGATAAGGAAAGGGAAGCTCAACGTGTTCCAAAAAAAAAAGGAAACGGAAGCTCAACCGATGACACAGCGCCACGTCAACAAGAACTCAATCCTTAAAATTGTTATTTAAGGACTGCTCTTTAACAAATTAAGCTGAGATAATATTATTTTAATTGGATTTACCTAGGATTAGGCACTAAGGATTCCTCAAATACTGCCGTTGTGGATGGTCTAACATCGTGGTCCATGACGCAACAGTAGTCTATCTATATACGTCTATAACTCTATAAGTTGCTCACTCAAGATGTTAATGCAACTCATACAACTCTCACACAAATACTACAAGTCTGATATGTGAAATTTTATTTAAAAAATAGATATCTGTTCTTGCATCTTATAAGTTTCAAAGAGTAATATGAATAAACCTAATTGGACCTTCGCTGTCATAAATTATCAATCAACCTCAAATTCAATACGTTTTCAGAAGTTTTGTTTCTTTTTTTTTTTGATAAAAATAGGTTCTCAGAAAAAGTTAGTGAACGACTATCATTGTTTTCTTTTTGTGCCTTATTTTAGGAACATCTCTATATAGAAACAACTCTTTTCTTCATATCAAGAAAAGAAAAAGACTCTTTTGTTTTTACTATGTACAGTACATCATACAAATACATTAAAACCTCTATAACAAATATTTGTAAATGATAATTGGTCAGTTATTATCCCTATTCTAAAAACTGTCAAACGCTGAGAATATTATAATTATTATTATTACAACTTCAACTATATGTTTTGACAGTTTTAAAATTATGACAAGAGATCATTTAAAGTACAACATAATATTCAAGACCAAGCGTTGGCTTCGATCCAGTTGAATGCAATCGGTCCCAAGAACGCGTCCGGAATCCCGAATGAAGTGACGAGTGCAAGGGCGTGTGGTCTAAGCTCTCTGCAGAGCTTAGAAACCTCTCTCCTCACGTCTGCAACATTCTCCCTTGAGAGGTAACCATATCTCAAGAACGATGGATCTTCTTCCATGCAGATCAATGCGTACATTGATCTTACAAGACCCACCACATCCTATCATCAAAACACATGGAGCTAGTTAGTTTTGTTTTGGTTCCTCTTTTAGTCTTCATGTACTCTATAGTCTACAAATAAATGTCATGACTAAAAGACAATGAAACTATTATGCTTAGAGTTGTGAAACCTCCATTTCGTAAAAAGTGTCATTTTGAGATTTTATTTTTTGTTTCTCAGAAAATGTCGTTTTGTATTTTCAATGCAAAATTTTAAATAAAAATTCAGTTTTATCTCTATTATTTGAATACATTAATTAAAGAAAAATTAACTTAGTGTGTGAACAAAAAATAAAGCAGAATTTTTAATTATTTTTCTAATATGTATGCACAAATTCTAAGTGACATTTATTATGAAATAGAAAAAATAATATATTTGTGTTCAAGAGCAGTGAAGTCTATGCTTCGGCTAACGGCATTGATTGAATCTGAAATTTATGGAACTATAAACATTTTAAGTTAATATTAATAATTTTTTGATACTTTGGTGGTTATGTGATCTATGTATAATAGATCTCTAAAATTTGGGATGCCAGACGAATATTTTATACGGCTGTGACCAGAATCATTTACCTTAATGGAACCAATTGGTAGTTTGGCTTCAGCATCCAAAACAGCTTGTAAGATTGCTTTTTCTGTGAAGGCTTTACTTAGATCTTCAGAAAGTTGATGACTCTGCAACCATATAGAACCATTAGTATATGAGAAACTCAACCAAAAGTTATGTGACAAGAAATACTAACCAAAAGGAAGGAGAACTCTTTGCTTTCTCCTCTCCTTTGAAGCTCTTCAACTTCACAAGTATATCGTTCTAGAAGATCTCGCTCTCTTAAGGAGAATGCATTTTTCTGCCAAGACTCAATACATGTGATGTGTTAACATAAAGTTGAACTCATCTAAAGAAATGATTAAAGAGTGATATGAGTTACTATGACCTGAAACTGGCTGCATCTGAGGGTAGAAGATGTGAGTTGAGTAGGCAACACAGGACGAGGACTGTTCATGTGCTCTAATACCAATCCTTGGAAAGGTTTATTACTCTTCTTACACGTTACATACTCAGCAAAAAGTGCCTTGCTCACCTAAATTTTACACATAAGATACACCAATAAGTGACATAGTACAGTCAAAACAAATTGAGTATGTTACTTAGCTTACCTGCTGCATCAGAACATTATTGTCACCCTCAAATGTAGTCTGCCCATCATAGTCACCTTTTAAATGACCAACTCGATTCTCTGTTTTCACTCCTTGCCCTCCACAAGCTTCACGACATTCCTTAGAAAAGAACCAAACAAAGACAAAACACAACATCAGTATTCCTCATATGAGCTTTTCTCACATAAAGAGTTTTAGTTAGATACCTGAAGGGTTCGCATATTGTGCCAGGTGAGAACAGCTTTTAGTCCCATTGAGACAACATGGATCGCTTTGTTGGTTTCAGGTGTCCTCTTCACGTAAATCATCTTCAAGTCATTTGCAACAAAGCTCATAGCACATCTATGGCACATATATAAGATTCAGATATAATATAATAATCTTCCAAGAGGGATGTTATTAGTCATAAAGATCCTTACGTCTTTGCTAGGAGTGGTAACAGTCGTCTTTGATGGCTTGGATAATCAAGAAGGACCACTTCAGGACCATTGGTTACAGAAGAGAAGGCTCTTCTCGTTAGTGAGTACCTTATAGCAACAGCTAATCCGATCTGCCATATTAAGAAGGGGGTCTTACTCAGTATGGTCAAAGTTGATATCTCACAGAATACTAAGTCTTATACCTTTGCAGAGTATATTGCTGTTGAAGCAATGGTGACACGACCAGAGGTCAAAGGAGCCAAGAATGCTCCAAATCTCTATAATAAAAAAATTGAAAACATTGTCACTGCAACTCCACAAAACAATGTTAAAAGTTTTATCCTAACCATGTTTTTAGAAGCTACCTGGTCAGGGTTTTTAATAACGCTAACATATTGTCCATCAGATGAAACATCAGCAACTGAGTTTAAAAGATTCTCTCTTGGGATTCTAAGATTGTCAAACCTATAATGATAATGCAATCTTCAATGAAGGATAAAGCCTAAGTATAAGATAGAGTGAAATAGCATTGAGATGTGTGTGATACCATAACCGGCCAATGTCAACACCATTTATACCAATCCTGTGGCCACAGTCAGCAATGCGGATGTTAGGACATATGTTGCCATCTAGATCTCTGATTTGAGCTATGAAGACATGAATCCGCTGGTTGGTTCCGTTTATGTCCAGCTGTGAAATCACAATGGCATGGGTTGCATGCTAAAAGCACAATACAAAGTCAGTATATGGATGATCAATGTAGTTAAAGAGCACATAAACTCTACTTACTTTAGCTGCCTCACCAATCCAATACTTTTGAGCAGATTCACAAGGAGTGTTGATCACAAACTCCTCAGTTCTTGAGTCATAAGTAGTCACTGTTTCAATCCCCCTCACCTGAAAAGCATTGAATCAAAAGTGTTAGAATTGATGATTTATGAAGAGAAAGAGTATGAACACTCAAGAACACTCAAGAACACTCAAGAACAAATAAGAATAAGAAGGAGAGAAACTTATTTCCTTGATTCATTTCTTTGCAAATACATTGTAATATATAGAGAATACAAAAGACATCTTCCATAAACAAGGTCCATGAATTCATGAACTCCCATAAACAAGGTCCATGATTTTGGGAACCATGTTTTAAGGATCCATGAATTCATGAGCTCCCATAAACAAGGTCCATAATTTTGGGAACCATGTTTTAGGGATCCATGATTTCTTCATGTCAATACTCCCCCTCAAGCTTGACCATATGAAACAAGTCAAGCTTGGAAAACCATGAAGTATTCCCTCATTAAAACCTTTACTTGGAAAAACCACTTGGGATAAAAACCAAGCAAAGGAAAAAGAGTAGAACACTCCATGGTGAGGGGATCACTGACATGGAAGGTTTATGAGTCCTAGTCTTGGACCAATGGACTCACAAACTTTGCTGCTGGCCGCCTTGGTGAAGATGTCCGCCAGTTGATCTTCACTCCTTGTGTAGCATGGGAGGATCACTTGCTGCTCTACTGCTTGTCTTACCTTGTGGCAGTCTACTTCTATGTGTTTTGTCCTCTCATGGAAGACTGAATTGGACGCAATGTGTATTGCGGCTTGGTTGTCACAATGCATGGTCATGGGGTTGGTGATCTCAATCCCCAAGTCGCCTAGAAGACTCTTTATCCAGATGAGTTCACTGGTTAATTTTCTCATTGATCTGTACTCTGCTTCTGCACTTGAGCAAGACACAACCTTCTGCTTCTTACTCTTCCATGTAACCAAATTTCCTCCAATGAATGTGCAATAGCCGGTAGTTGATCTTCTGTCTGTTCTATCTCCAGCCCAATCTGCATCACAGTATCCAACAACCTCAGTGTTTCTGTTGCAAGCCATCCATACGCCTTGACCCGGAGCCTCCCTTAAGTATCTTAGGATTCTCTCCACCATGTTCCAGTGATGAACCTTGGGATTTTGCATGTGCTGGCTCACCTGATTTACTGCAAAACAAACATCTGGCCGGGTAATGGTTAGATAGATCAGCTTCCCAACAATTCTCCTATATTGCTTGACATCTTCAAATGGAGTATCTTTATACTCCCCCTCTCGCAGTGTCTTGTAGCCTTCTTCAAGTGGTGTCTTGGCTTGTCTTCTTCCAAGATCTCCTGCCTCCTTTAGAATATCCAAAGTATATTTTCTTTGGGACATGAACAACCCCTCCTTTGATCTGCACATCTCAATCCCGAGGAAGTACTTCAGTTCACCTAGATCCTTGATGTCAAATGCGGTCTTGAGGAATGTCTTGGTGGCACTGATCCCCTCCTTGTCACTACTAGTAATGATGATGTCGTCCACATAGACTAGGATCACAATAATCCCGGACTTGCTGGTGAGAGTGAAGAGTGTGTGATCCGCTTGAGACTTCACAAATCCTCTTCCATTCAATGTAGTGCTTAGTTTGTGGTACCAAGCTCTTGGTGATTGCTTCAAGCCATAGATCGCCTTTCTGAGTCTGAGGACATTTCCTGGCTTTACCATCTCTTGCATTCCCGGAGGTGGTCTCATGTACACTTCATCTTCTAGTTCACCTTGTAGAAAAGCATTCTTTACATCCATTTGCCAAAGACCCCACTCTAGGTTCACTGCCAATGAGATGAGTATCCGGATTGTATGAAGCTTCGCCACTGGTGCAAACGTGTCTAGATAATCTTCTCCATACACTTGTGTGTATCCTCTTGCTACCAGTCTGGTTTTCTTCCTTTCTGGCTTTCCATTTGCAAGATACTTGATGGTATGCAAGAGTCTGCTGGTCACGGCTTTCTTTCCTCTTGGAAGCTCAGTCTCATACCAGGTGTTGTTCTTGATCATGGCATTGATCTCTTCTTCAACAGACTCTCTCCATTCTTTGTCTTGCATTGCCTCTTCATAGGTGTTTGGGATGTACTCTTGATCCAATTCTCCAATGAAGACTTGATGTTCTTCTGGATATTGAGCAAGCGAGCATACTGCACTCACTGGATGTGCCACAGCTTTAGCATTGAAGTAGACTTTCGGTTGCCTGATTCTTGTGCTCCTTCGCAAAGGCTGTATCTGATCAGGTGCTGCCTCATTTGTTTCTTCTGGAACTTGATCTTGAGTCTCAGGAACTGATTCTGATTTGGTCTCATCCTGATCATGAGCTTCTTGTTGATTCCCCCTTTCAGGGTCAGGATGGACAATTTTTTCATTTTCATTAATCACATCTTCTTCAACTACAGCTTCTGGAACAGGTGCAGTAGCTTCAGGGATATTCCTTCTTGTTTCTTGAGTTGCTGGAGACATGCCAATGCCGAAGTTCTCCAAAATGATTCTGAGGTTTGTGGCTCTTTCTGATTGCGGTAAGTCCCTCAGATCATCCCAATTCTTCACCTCATAATATCCCTTTGTTTCCACAAACTTCACATCCCTTGATATTAAAACTTTTCTGGCTACTGGATCATAGCACTTATACCCCTTTTGTGTTGGAGAGTAGCCAATGAACATCGCTTTTGTGCTCCTGGCATCCAGTTTGTTTCTCTGCTCCCCTGGTATCAGCACAAAGCAGAGACATCCAAACACCCGTAAGTGGTCCAAAGCCGGCTTGGTTTGGTTAAGGACTTCAAACGGTGATAGATCTTTGAGGACTTGAGTTGGAGTCCTATTGATCAGATAAGTAGCAGTCACCACCGCATCACTCCAGAATCTTTTTGGAACATTGGTGTGGAACATCATTGATCTGGTTACCTCCATCAGGTGTCTGTTCTTCCTTTCAGCAACTCCGTTTTGTTGAGGAGTATATGGACAGCTTGTTTGATGAATAATTCCATGTTGAGCCAGGTACTGTTTGAATGCATGACTTGTGTATTCTCCACCATTGTCTGATCTGAGGATCTTCAGCTTGGCATTGAAGTGGTTGGAGACATGAGCTTGGAAATTCTTGAAGGCGTCTAACACCCTATCCTTGGACTGAATCAGTGTCAACCAAGTGTATTTGGATTTTTCATCAATGAAGGTGACAAAGTATTTGTGATTCTCCCTTGACACACATGGAGCCGTCCATACATCAGAGTGAACCAAGTCAAAGCAACTCTCATAGGTGGTGTCAGACCGTGGAAAGACTGTCCTACAATGCTTCCCCAATATGCAGGCTTCACACTCTTCATTCTTAGACACCACTCCAGGGAATATCAGGTTTAGAGCTCTTGTATGGGGATGTCCCAATCTGGCATGCCATATTGTGTTCTCAGCGCCATTAACGGTGCTAGCCAGGCAGTGAGACATAGATGATTCTGGCACCATATTCCTCTCAAGATGATACATTTGCTGATGGTTGTGCCCTTTTCCAATGACCTTTCCTGTCTTCAGGTCTTGAAACTCAACTTCATCTGGTCTGAACACAACTTGGCAGCCCAAATCAATCGTAGCCCTTCTTACTGATAACAAGTTAGATGAAAATCCAGGCATATACAAGGCAGTAGATTCCTTATCAAACACTTTAAGGTTCCCTATCCCTTCTATCTTCACCTTATCACCATTTGCTATGATTACATTCCCTACGGCAGGCTGGATATTACTAATCAAGTTCCTATCACAAATCATGTGATGGCTTGCTCCTGAATCTATTATGATAGGTTTAGAGTCAAGAGAATGTGTACCAGCCTTCTTGGAAGCAATGAGAGCCAAGACAGTGCTCCAGATAAAGGAATTGGCGTCTTTTCTGGTCACAAAATTATCAGATGAGGTCGTACCAACTTGATTTCTCCACATGTCTTCAGTTGAATCACCCATGTGAGCAGAATACATGGTTCTCCCTTGAATTGCTTGCTGCTCCTTGGGTTTACATTTATCCGGCTGGCCTTTGAGAGGATCACCATCATCTAGGCATGAAATCTTTCTTCCAGTAAAGAAATTCTTTATCAGTGTGTTGAATGATGAGTCTAGGTGTAGGAGAAAGCTGAGGAACCGGTCGTTCTCATAGATGGTTTGGAGACTCTCCCATAAACACCCATAAGCGGTTTGAAGACTCTCCCATAGTCTCTTGGCGGTTTTGATGTGAGAATTGATCTTCAGGATTGGTTTTGACAAGGAGTTACAGATGAGAGCCAGAGCTTGTTGGTCTTCTTGAACCCATTGGTTGTGGTTGTTCACGTATCTATCTTCTTCAGCCATCCTCTTTGAAGTTCCAGCCTTCATGATATGGCTGTCCCAAAGTCCATGACATCCCAAGGTGATTCTGGCCACTCTTGACCATGAGAGATAATTAGGACCCTCAAGGGTCACGGAAATTATGTTTTCCTTCTCCATTTTTATGATTTGCGGAATGAGAATAACATAAAAGCTTTGCTGAATAAAAGAGAAGGATAGAGAAGGTTTGCGGAATGAAGTAGGAGCTTAAAGCTCTGATACCATGTTAGAATTGATGATTTATGAAGAGAAAGAGTATGAACACTCAAGAACACTCAAGAACACTCAAGAACAAATAAGAATAAGAAGGAGAGAAACTTATTTCCTTGATTCATTTCTTTGCAAATACATTGTAATATATAGAGAATACAAAAGACATCTTCCATAAACAAGGTCCATGAATTCATGAACTCCCATAAACAAGGTCCATGATTTTGGGAACCATGTTTTAAGGATCCATGAATTCATGAGCTCCCATAAACAAGGTCCATAATTTTGGGAACCATGTTTTAGGGATCCATGATTTCTTCATGTCAATAAAAAGATCATCAAGA
>CAJHQP010009429.1:0-22453 GCA_905132765.1 Moricandia arvensis
CGTTCTTGCAGGTTCATGAGAGCTCCCAGTAACTTTTTCACTGTAATGAGTGGCGTCTTCTTAAACAACATTTTTAGTTTGAATCCTACTAATAGTATCTTTGGGGTTGGAGGCCTAGAATATTATATCTGTATCGGGTTGGGGCAAATGCCTTTTCTTAACAAAGCAAGCACGGTCTTGCATATAATAATTCGGACAACAAGGGGTTATCCTTTAATTGGTTAAAATATACAGCTCATATAGTGGTTTTATAGCAGGTTCAAGTTCTACTAAAACTACCACCCCTTCCTCCTAATTACTTGTTATTTCACTTGACAGAAGAAAATGGTCAATGAATCTTTGGTAATTAGACGTTTTTCACTTACTTCTAATTATTATTATTATTTTTTTTTGGAAACTTACTTCTAATTAAAAAGGAATGATTTGAGAATAAACCTACAACGTTCTTCGGAACTAGGGAATCATGATGTTAAAATCGTTACTGTGATACTATATGTTTATATATATATGGTCTCACAAGTCAAAGATATGGAAAATACTCATTATGTTTCATAAAAATGTCATTTTAATATTTTTGTTACACAAAAAAACTTTTAATTTTAAAATTCATTGATTTTATAAATAATTTATTTATCTCAAACATTATTGGACAAATATATATATATATATATATATAATTATTAATAATATAAATGCATTTCAATCATCTTATTAATTTGTGTGACAAATGTCAAAATGACATTCTTTATTAAAACTGAAAAAGTAGCAAAATGTATAATTACGATGAACCAAACTTTTGAGATATATTCCAGACATGGTAGAGTTAATTTCTCTTGGGACACTTCAAAAGAATTTCAGCTGGTTAACTTTAGTCCATAATGGAGTAACTAATGAAAGTAATGAGAGGTTTGTAGAGCAAATGCCAAGGGTGTGAAACATGGAAATTTATTCACCTTGAAAAAGCTCCACCAGCTGAAATAAATAATATCACAAAATGTGTTCAAGGAGATTTCGATTGATTTAAAACGTGCTGAATACGGCTGTGGTTGTTAGAATTTGTGGAAGCAAGGATTTTAGCAATTTAAGTAATAAAACTAGCTATTCATCATATAGACAAGTTGGATGATTGGTTAATCTACAACTATAAAAAAGTGAAAGATACTTCTAAAGCCATATTTTGTTCCTACAGTTTGTAAAGTAGGGCTGTAGTAAACAAGGCTGATACATCTACTTTTTATTTTCTTGAATGTAACATGATTAGTAATTTCAAAGGATGTAGATAAAAACTAAACATAAAAGACATGTTTTAAAGCCCAACCAATCACCTCTAATACAACCAAAATTGAGATATATATATATATATATATATATATATATATATATATATATATATTATTTCTATAGAATAACTACACAAGATTAAATAATTGAAATATTTCCTATATATATAGCTAATTGTCTTTTTGTATAACAATGGAGCTATATTTAGTGCAAAGGTATAAGGTCAGTCTTTAAATAATAACAATAATAATATTTTATTTTATCACAAAGATAAATTTGTCCCAAAAGAACACATTCAATTCCTTTCCTCGTTCATCCCATTGCAAGAATAGTTCTTTTAGTCGAGCCCGGCTGCATAAGTTTGTGGGAGGAACAATAATGTCTTAAATTAAGGCACTGTTGGCTTGGCCATATGAACTTTAAAGACTTTCAACTCTAGCGAGAAAAGATGTTAAACAAGCTGCTAAGACAACGATCTCAATGCAGACAAATAAAGTTTTGGAGCTACATGCATTAGTATGGAAAAATACAAAACCAGATTTGTAATTCTTCATTAGATTTATAACTAGTATGGGTTATGTACCATGTGCATTGCAAGGTCCCCAGAAGTCTACTATGTACTTCACCTAACCAAATGGTTTTATCTGTATTCTTGCTCGTTCATCAATTGCGCTACATTAGTTTCATTTGGCTCTGTTGTCAAGAACCAAACCAGGATTAGTCCCTGGCATAACTTTCTTATCTTTTTGGGTCAGATAACAACCCGGATTCGGAAAAGATAAATAAATTTTTGAGTTTGCAACCGATTCAATAGGGTACATAATGTATTTTCTTTTTCTTTTAATGGAGCCAAAACCCACAAACAAACTTAGTTCCGGTTTCTTAACCAACCCCCCCCCCCAAAAAAAAAAACTTAGACTAAACCAAGAAAAACCAAACCAAAACCAACTTGGTTTTTCTTTAAAAAAAAATCCTTGAATTAAGGATATTTTCTTTTAAAAAAACATGATCAAAAACTTTAGAAAGACCATACCAAAACAAGTACAATACATGGTTCATACTAAAACCGAACAACCGAATCGATTGAAAAAACTTGAATCTCCTGACTTCAATCTTGTCTTATGTTATCCAAAGGAGGAGGGAGCTAAGTGGAAGTGTTCAGATTCCAAAGATCATCCTCCCACACAACATCTTCGAACAATACTCCATAGTTTTTCTCAACAAACTCCACGTCCCAACATGAAGGCATCACGGTGCTCCACGTCATCAGCTCGTCCACCACAACGTCTCCATCCTTGAGTCTCATCCCCCACAACTCCTCCTCCTCCACCGCAGCAGCCGCAGCTACCGTCGTTGCTGCAGCCAATGCATCAACTTGCTCCACCACCACCTCCTCCTCCATTTTCCTCTCCTCCTTGACCTCTACTTTCTGTTTCTTTGTCTCCCTCTTCATGTATATTTTCAATGCATGTAAGAATGAAGGTGTAGAGAGAGGACATATATAAAAGATGGCTCAGAACTTAAAAGAGGAAAACGAGTATTGAAGAGAAGGTGTATTGAGACATGGGGTTAGGACACTGAGGAAAGAGAGAGAGACTACATTTGATTAACCACACACCATCTGTCTGTTCCTTAGGCCCTACGTGTCCTCCATTACTTTTTACTACAAATATATTTGATAGTGGTTCACCAGAATAATAACAAGGAATTTTTCATTAATTTTATTTTTAATCAGTTAAAAAAATCAATGCCGCCTAGAGGAATCTGAAATCCTCGCACGTATTTTAAAATAAGAAATAGTATAAGGTAGACTTAAATTTTTTTTTGTCTAAAACTGTTTAAAAAATAATTAAAATAATTTTTATTAAAAAGTGTAAATATACATTTATACCATTAAATTAACTAATCAGTTTAATGTTTAGAGTTATGGAGTGGATTTTTAAAGATGAGGCTTAAATTAACCATACCCCATAACTCTAAACCTTAAGTTTAAATTAGTTAACCTAAAGATATAAATGTATATCTACACCTTTTAATAAATGTTATTTTGATTTTTTTTTAAATGTTATTTTGATGATAAAATTTTTTTAGATCTATTTTACGGTATTCCTTTTTTCTTTTTTTTAAATTTATTTTTGTGATAAAAACTTCAAAAAAGTTTATTTAAAAAATTTGCCTTTTTAAAATTCTTTTGTTGCTCCTAATAATATGTGAAAGAAAAAGAAAAAAAGTTGTTCAATTTATACTTCAAAAAAGTAGTGGAAACCCCCCACCTGGACCAGAAATAGACCAAAAACGTTCATGGGAAAGAGACAAAGTTGAGTAGTTTGGAGAGGAATAGATGAGATTGTGTCTGTGTGTAGACGAAGGGGCAAGTCATAAGTGGACCTTTCTCTCTCTAACGCACACGGCACACGACCATGACGATGTGAATACATACATGTTTCCAAACTAGCGCATTTATCCTAATGGCCGGTGGAGAAATAACGGTGCTTTTCACGATAACATAGTGCAAAATTTTATGAATAAAATAAACTTATATATATATATATATAAATGATTACTTCTTGTTGTTGTCTCCATAATTGACCGATGCAATAATATACTGGAAGCTTTGGTGGCAAGGGAAAGACTATTCAAACCAACCAAATTACTGGACCAGGTTTAGATATTCATGGTTAGACAAAACGGTTAAGATTTTTTAAACACACACGTCTGATTCAAGTATCCGTTTCATAAACCGTTGAAAGAGATCAAACTTCTATATAGTTAGGAGTTAATCATGTATAATACATAGGGCTTGCCAAAAAAAATATCTGTCAATTTTGATTCGATTCGTTATCCATTTCAAATCGAAATGAAAAATCTAGGTATTTATAAGCGAAGTAAACAAATTCTAATATGTAATATCCATAAAAATGATGCAAATCATAAATACTAATGTTTAGAAACGGATATTCAATGTAATCTATTATATGCATATATGCATATATTCAAAGAATTATATATATAAGTTATATAAATTTTATATTTTATATAGGTTTACAGTATTTTTATTTACTAAATTTACTAAATTTATTATATTAATTATTAGAATTTTTAAAATCAAATAACTATTTATTTTGTAATAAAATATTATTATTTTATGATATTTTTGGATTTTTGGATTTTTTAATTTTTAAAATATTTTATTTATTTTTACGGATCGAATTGGATATCCGGTCAAAAATCTAAAAAATCCAGATATCTGAGACACCTAATATCCGAGTGGCTACAGATCGAATTAGATCATATAATTGATTATTCAGACAAAACGAATCATATCACAAATACCTCTTAAAATCTGGATATCCGATTCGCGCTCACCCCTATTAGTACATGCATTTTATAAACTGTATTTTACGTAACATGAATATAATTCAGTACAAATCAAAAGACAAATCTATAAATCCATTCAGTTACAAAAATAAATTCAAAAGACAAATTTATAATATTCAACCAATATACGGAAATGTTTAAATTAAGAGAAATCATTTCATATATTGATGAGTCTTAGGGTCCGAATGACAATATGCGGAACAATCATAAAATATATAGATACATAAATATATAGAGAAATTTTTGCTATTAATTGCGTTTGTGCGGTTTGTAAACATTTGAAGTCTTAGTTTCTAAAATGATTAATCTCACCTACACTCATGGGCGGTAAGGGGGTCACTAATTTGTTTATATGTTCTTAGTTTACTGAACAAAACTGAGAAAATGCTCCTGTCTAAAAGTTTAATTTAGTTACTTTTAATAATGTGTCTCCAACTAAAAGTTACTATAGATTAACCCTGCGTCCACTTTCTAGAGCAAATCTCTAGGTTTAACCAAACGTCGCCCAGAGTGAACTTAAGGATTAACCACAGTGCTACCAGGGTTTTCGTATAGTGCTATCAGGGTTTTCGTATAGTGCTATCAGTGTCTATACAACCCCAAGATCGGGTCTTGCTTATCATTTGCGAACAGTAACTAACTCTACATAAAAACTATTTATTAGATCTGACCACCATTTCAAACACATGATTTTTACGACCAAAATCATTTATTCCTAAATCTCAGATTCACACTTGAAATTCATTTTCCAATTTGTAAATATTCAAATAAAATAGCTGAATTTTGTTTTCTTTGTTGCTAAATGATAGCTGAATTTTGTTTAATATTAAAATCATAAAATTTCAAAAATAAAACGACAGAAACTGTTTAGAATTTCAGCTAAGTGAAACTGACACATATATTTATAAACTCCTTTTGGAGACATGGTTGGGAAACTCTCCCCCGAAAAAAAAATGAAGAGATGAAAAAGAACATAAAAATAATCGTTTCAATTTTATTCAAAGGATAAGATCCTAAAAATAGATGAAATAAACGAAAGTTTACCAATGTGATATCACTGATAAAAATTTATCGTATAATCACAGTAAAGCCACTAATAAATCATGATTATGTAGGCAAGAAATTGTAGCTATATAAAAATCAGCCACAATTCTATGTCGGAAAATTATTGTGGCTATAACTTTGTGGTTATAACAATTGTGGCTTTGCGTGGCTATCTAGCCATGGTTTTACCACACTGTTTTCATGGCTATTTTAGCCATAGTTTTATCACGAAGCAGCGTGGCACATTTAGTCACGATTGTGCCACTCATTTTTCGTGGCAAAAATATAGCCACATTATCTCAATTATTTTCGTGTTAACTTAGCCAGTTTATATAAGTAAGCATGTCTTTATTTGACCACTGGTTTTTGTCGTGGCTACTCTTAATCACGTTTTTTTGTAGTGGCTAATTCTTTAACCACGTTTTTTGAAAAAGTTTAGTTTTAATTGCTAATTTAATTTTAAAACACAATTTAACCAAAACATAAAATCATATTAACACCAAAGTTCATAAAAGGCTAAATATAGAAGATACTAAACATGAAATTATATTACACATCATTGAGTTTTAAGAAACAAAAGATTAAAGTCTTAAGAAGTAAAAGACTTGAGTAGAAGATGCTAAACAGAAATCTAGATGTCATTGGCTTGGGAAGGCTGAGCAGAAGGATCTTGTTGCTGAGTACGAGCTGCTTGGGACTGAAGCATTTGGAGGAACTGATCCATTGCAGACCTTGTTGCTGACATGTCCCCTTTCATTATTGTCATATCCTCCTTTACAACACTTAAATCAGTAGTAACACTTTGTAAGCTTGTCTCCAGCTCACTCACACGTAGTTCCAACTCCAGTCTGTAGGCAAAAGAAACTGGGACTCTTGCAGATGGTGCATGTTCCCTATACTTGCACTGCCGAGTCCATAAACATGCCCCCTCTTACCCTTAGCATTTTGAGAGCAATATCAAAATAGATACAGTCAAAAACTAACTCCACATACAACATGGTTAATAAAAGGTTTTCATTTAACTCCTAATTCTAACTGACAAACAACAAATTGCGAAGAACAAACACTTAATTGACACATAGTTCTCTAGGTGAAACAAACAATTAACAGCTATTACTCCAAGTATAACTAAACATAAGATTTTGAATTAAAACACAAAAGATAACATATTGAAAACATACCTTCAGATAAGCTTGGTTTAACAAGATGCGAGAAGGAGCTGATGTTGCTGATGGACTTTGTGGTGATCCATCAGTGTTAGAGAGCTGTGTGCTTTCCATCTAAGCTTGAGTTACCAATTCTTCAGCACGGTAGTCCACAAAGGTCCCATCCTTGCGTGTGTGTCCTCCTAACAAGGTCTGTGTACGATGGTGGTTCACCAATCTCAATTGTCTGCAAAACCATAGAGAAAATAAATTAGTTAGGAAAATAATAAAATAATAAAGACTTGGAAGAATACAATATTGTATTCTATCCTTGCAAAACCACAGGGTCCTGCATTGTGTTTGTGTTCTCCTTTACCCACAGGGTCAGACTTACAGCTTGCAATAGCTTTCTTGCTCTTTTTTCTTGGTTGGTTCTGTCTCCCAATGCTCCTAAAGGTAAATCCAGTCGTTGTCATTGATGTACTTTGGCAGTTTCTTTTGCCTCTTCTTCTTGCCGATCATTTCACCAATAGTTATCCATGTTTCCTTTTTCCAAAGGGCATAAACAAGGTCATTAACTAACCGGTTAAGCATTGTCCACTGACTCTCCATGCATGGTAGAACAAGATTGGTATCTCTGGATAGTTGTATGTGAAATGAATATCATTCAGACCTTCTGGGATTTCTGGATGCCCAAAAAAATGAGATGATGCATTTGAAATCTCCTTGTTTATACATTGCGCAACTATCAAACCCGCAATGTGAGCTTTGTTTGTTACCTTCTTCTTCAAGTGGTACATGTATCTCTCAAATACATACATCCACCTAAAATAGGCGGACCACCTAAGGCTATTTCATCTGGAAGGTGTACATGAAGATGTTCCATAACATCGAAGAACGATGGAGGAAATATTTTTTCCAAGTTACAAAGCTTTAAGCCGATATTTTCCTTTAGAAGGACAACATCTTATTCTTTCAAGATCTTCGAAGAAATATCACGGAAAATGAGGACAATATCAGTAAACAACACATTAAAGTTATAACATCAATTATAGTAAAATTAATATGAAAATGAGAAATTAAAAAATACATATAATTGATGTGTGAACATTTTTGGGTATGAGTTCAGCGAACGCAAATAGATATAGTCGTTCCATAATGACATGACAATCATGAATTTTCAGTCCATGTAGCTTTAAACTGCTTTTATCAATACATGAACCAAATTTGGAGACGTATCCATTAGAAAATTTACGTCATTTTTCAACGACATAAGGAATTGGCAATCTGCTCTAAAGCTTGCCTTTTGCATAGTTCCGGAAGATTCAATCTGCTTTTGAAATTATCTTTCGTCTTTCCAATATCATTTAACACTGTGTTCGTCAAATTATCAAAGAAGTTTTTCTCAATGTGCATGAAATCAAGGTTATGCCAAATAATATGAGTTTCCCAATACGGTAACTCTCAGAAAATACTCTTCTTACCTAATTGTGAGTAACTCCATATAATTTCTCTTTGTTATTTCGGTAATTTAAGGGTTTTAGATTTATTATAAATAGTTTTCAGATTAATATTGTATTCTGTTTATGATTTAATTAATAAAAAGTTAAGAATTTTCTCTTTGCCTTATTTTTTCAATAGATCTATAAAGATTTCAACAAAATTAAAAGAAAATTATTTTTTCAGATGTTTAATGATTAAACGAGATTTTGCATTATCGTAACTTCTACCACGTCACTTTCAAAAGTAGGATTACGTCATATATAGGATTTTAGTAAGCATTTAACTTTCTTGTTGTATATAAACCGTTAAAGTATACAAACTACGTAAAACTGGAATTTGTGATTTGCTACTATATATTTGACAATTGACAGTTTGTAACTGTATTGCTTTCAATCATTCACACTGTCAGAATTATATTTATCAAACTAAAACTAAACCGAATCAGCTCTAAGAGTATCATTAGAGTTCAAATGGTAAAATCAGTTCAAGCGTTGCAGATCAAGCAAATTATGCAGATCAAGTGGATCAAGTGCAGATCAAGCTGATCATGCAGGAGAAAGGCAGATCAAACTGATCAAGCAGTTTAGTACAGCTAAGAATGATAAAAGCATTTCAAAATAAAATAGCTTATATATAAAATTGTAATAAAAATATATTATATATAAATATGATAAATAGAAATAATAAATATTGCACTAGAATCATGTTAATATAATTTTAAAATTAAAATTTTAAAAACATTAGCAATTAACGAAATACATATATATTTCGTTAATATACATATTTAAACCACAATACTATGCAATCACATGATACATATTATAACTAAAAATATTGACATCATATATAGTAAATGATTTTGTTACAAACTATTAATATATTTAATCTTTTCCTATCCAGAGCACATTTTCATTCTATTTTACTTACAACTTTGACAATACAAAAAACTCTCATTGTTTATTTATCTCTACTTTTATTTTCATCATATAAATATTATATTTAGTTAAATTATTTATATGATGATTGTGTTTTAATTATAATATGTATTAGTGAACAAAAAGAAATTATAATATGTATTATGTCAATGTATAGTATTATGGTTTAAATATATTAATGAAAATAGATATATTTTGTTAATTACTAATGTTTTCGTATTTTGATTTTAAAATTATAATAACATGGCTTTAGTGCAATATTTATTACTATATATGTATTGTATTATATAATGTATTTTTTTTTATTATAATTATTATTGTTTAAATATGTAATCTATTTTTATTTGAATTGTTTTTACTATTCTAACTATAATAAATTGTTTGATCTCCTTGATTTGCTTTTTTCACACATAATCTGCAATTGATCTGCTTGATTTGTATAGTGGACGAGAACAACATGAAAATCTTCTGTGTTTTCCAAAAAGAAACAGAAAATATTGAGCTGGATGCAGATCTTTCGCGAACTGCTTTTGAAAAACAGAAAAACGTGAATGGTAATTTTAGTGCAAAAAAACTGTATGTGTGGGAAAATTACTTTTGTTCTGCCCCTCTGTTCATAACTTTAGTAATGAATTTCTTTAACAAGGTTTCTCTGCATAAATTTATTACTTCTTTAAAGTAAATTAATTTTCTCAGTAAAATTTAATGTTTGAATGCTTGTTATCTCATTGAGATTGAAACACGTGTAGATAGTCCGAAAGAGGTGAACGTTTCTTCCCCAGCATACGTCTCTTCATTTTTCTAACTTTTCTTTCTTGTTTTTATTCTTATATTAATTTTTTTGATGAGATACCTGTAAAAAGTTGCTGCTGCGGGTGCTCTAAGTATCAAATACTTCCACTGGACATATATCGAGAGTAAAGGAAAACATGGTAGGAGATAGTTGTGTAGGGGAAAGTCACCCACGACGCAGCGGAATATTATGGTTGTGTTCCCCTGACCTTGTGTGAACCTGTGAGGAGAATACTTCGACAATTGCAGAATGTAGTATAAGCGATAACGTAATGAGACGCACAATTTTTACGTGGAAAACCTCCTCGATGTGAGAAGGAAAAACCACGGGACCGTAGTCCACTCAAAAATCCACTATATAAATGGTATGAGTACAACCACGTCCTCCCTGTTCAACAGCCTGAACAGAACAGAGAGTCTAGCTACAAAGAGCTATCTCAACAACAAGAGAGCAACAACAACAAGGGAGCAACACAAAGCTTCCAAACCGGCAGCAACCAAACGACCTCAGCTCACAAGGATTCCGGCAACCAGAGACTAATCCCACCGTACAAATCCAAGATAAACAAGTCAACAACAACCCTGCCAAATTTCAGCTCAATCAGAGAAGATCTCACCGTCGGATTTACCAAACACCCAAGACTGCCCAGCTGAAGAACTGTGACGACCAGCTTCACTAAAACCCAGAAAACAGAAGATCCAACCGTTGAAATCCAAATCCCTTCGGTGAACCTTTAACCCACTGACTGAAGAAGCTTCCCACAAAATATCAGCTCGATCAGGTTCCGTTTGATCATCCAAAACCAGTCTTGAATAACCTGACGAAAATCACCTCTTTTTCTCCTTTTTCTCTCTTTTGTCTCTCTCTCTCTTCAACTCTATTATTGTGTGTCTACAGTGCAAAGGGATGGGGCAGACTAATAATAAGGGTGAGACTAATTATTTCTCAACCCACTTGGTTCTCTCCATCTAGGAGGGACCCAACAAACTCCCCCTCCGACTAGATGGAAGAAACAGCCATTCCGGCTATCTCTCGGCATACCTCAAGCTTCCCCCTCGGCAATGACTTCGTCATCATATCAGCTCCATTATCATCCGTATGAACTTTCTCAAGTTCCACTTCCTTAGAAGCAACCACATCACATATCCAATGATACCTCCTCTGAATGTGTTTCGACTTCGAATGAAATGTAGAATTCTTCCCGAGGCAAATGGCACTTTGACTATCACAAAGCAACACATATTTTTCTTGCTTGAAACCGATCTCTTCACAGAAGTTCTTCATCCACAACAACTCTTTACAAGCTTCAGTTGCAGCAATGAACTCTGCCTCAGTGGTAGATAGTGCAACACACTTTTGCAACCTTGACTGCCATGCCACAGCTCCACCCGCAAACGTTACCAAGTAACCCGAAGTAGACTTGCTAGAATCAGCATCTCCTGACATGTCAGAATCAGTGTAACTGACAAGCAATGGCTTCTTACCTCCAAATGTAATCTTCAAGTCAGAAGTCCCTCGGAGATATCTCAAAATCCACTTCACAGCATTCCAATGTTCTCTTCCTGGATTTGAGAGAAACCTGCTGACAACTCCAACGGCGTAGGCTAAATCTGGTCTTGTACAGACCATGGCATACATCAAACTACCCACTGCAGAAGCATATGGAACTCTCGCCATATCTTCCTTCTCCGCATATGTCTTCGGACTTTGTTGACTGCTCAGTCTTAAGTGTGGAGCAAGAGGAGTACTCAACACTTTAGACTTGTCCATGTGAAACCTTTTAAGTACCTTTTCAATGTACTTTTCCTGAGACAAGTGAATCAGCTTCTCACCTCTATCTCGAACAATTCTCATACCAAGAATCTGTTTCGCTGGACCCATATCTTTCATGGCAAAGGACATGCTTAGTTGCTCTTTTAGCTCCTTAATTCTGTCCATGTTCCTGTCCACAATCAACATATCATCGACATACAGCAACAAGATGATAAAATCATCATCTCCAAACACCTTCACAAATACACAATGGTCTGAATCAGTCTCTGCATAACCATGCTCCCCCATAACAGACTTGAACTTCATGTACCACTGCCTCGGTGCTTGCTTCAATCCATAAAGGCTTTTCTTCAAGCGGCAAACCAAATTTTTCTTGCCCTTTTTCACATAGCCTTCCGGTTGTTCCATGTAGATCTCTTCCTCCAAATCACCATGAAGGAAAGCAGTCTTCACATCCATTTGCTCAACCTCTAGATCAAGACTTACTGCCAATCCAAGCACAACCCGAATGGATGACATCTTCACAACAGGAGAAAATATTTCATCATAATCAATCCCCTTCTTCTGGCTGTATCCTTTCACAACCAATCTAGCCTTGTATCGAGGTGGCAAACCAGTATCTTCGTGCTTAATTCTATACACCCATTTATTAAGCAAAGTCTTCTTGCCTTTAGGCAACTCCACCAACTCAAATGTATGATTCTCCTCAAAAGAATCCATCTCCTCATCCATGGCGCCAAACCACATATCCTTGTGTTCATCCTCCAAAGCTTCATTATAGCTTTCAGGCTCTCCCCCATCAGTAAGCATCACATACTCACTAGGATCATACCTTGTCGACGGTTTAAGACCTCTCTCGGATCTTCTAACAACAGTAGGTTGGTTCTCAGCAGCTGGTGTCTCACCATGATCGTCACCATGATCACCACTGCCATCTTCATGTGCGGGAGCTTCTGCACTGGGTGTATCATCCTGAACCTCAACCTCAACCTCACCGTGGACCGATGTAGAAGGAGTAGCCTCTGTATCGATCAAACCTTCATAAACCTGAGTTGGAATGTTGGACTTGTCAATGTCCTTAATCGTTTGATCTTCCATGAACACAACATCTCTGCTCCTTACGAGCTTCTTCTCAACGGGGTCATAAAATCTGTACCCGAACTCATCCTGACCATAACCAATGAACACACACTGCCTTGACTTCATCTCAAGCTTCGATCTCTCATCCTTGGGAATATGAACAAATGCCTTACACCCAAAGACCCTCAAATGACCATAAGAAACATCTTTACCGGTCCAAATCCTCTCTGGAATATCATTATCCAATGGAGCACTCAGTGACAAATTCAGCACATGAACCACCGTGCTCAAAGCTTCTCCCCAGAAAGTCATCGATAAGCCTGACTGTGAAATCAAACATCTCATCCTCTCAACAATCGTTCTGTTCATCCTTTCAGCCAACCCATTTAATTGTGGAGTCTTTGGTGGCGTGAACTGATGTCTTATTCCATGCTCTTTGCAATAAGCATCAAATGGTCCAGAATACTCTCCATCATTATCACTGCGGATACACTTCAGCTTCTTCCCCGTTTGTCTCTCAACCAATGCTACAAAATGCTTGAAGTATCCCAGCACCTGATCCTTCGCCCTCATAGGAAAAACCCACAACTTTCTTGAATGATCATCAATGAAAGTCACAAAATATGATGCGCCGCCAAGAGATCTTGTCTTCATTGGACCACACACATCTGAATGCACCAAATCCAGTACCTCGGGTTTCCTAGAAGGCGCAGAAGACTTGAAAGATACTCTGTGTTGTTTTCCCGCCAAACAATGCGAACACTTCTGCAGGTGCAAACCAGAGATTCCTGGAATCACCTCATTCTTAGACAACACAGCCATTCCCTTCTCACTTATGTGACCGAGTCTCTTATGCCATAACTCCATGGCATTATCATTCTCCACCGCATTAACAACATCTTTGGAGACTTTAGCCTGCATCCAATAGAAAGATGAAGACTTTTCTATTGACCTTAATGAATAAAGAAGACAAAGAAATGAAGAAGATGAGCTTACTTGGGAGAGAAGGTAGTCTGTACGGAATGACTTGACACACAAGTCATTCTGAAGTGAAGTACAAGGCAAGTTAAGGTCTAGAAAGGAACCAGGAGTGAGGAGCAAGGTATCCCCACGTGTTATACTGTATGAATACATGAAAACCGTATGAATACAGTATAAGGACGTTGGGGAACTCTTGCCAATTCAAATTCAAATTCAAACTAAAGAGGGAGGCTGTTCCTTTCACTTATTTACCTTGTCCCCTTGTCTTCTTGTCTGCTGTCTCCTCTTTGTCGAAATAAGCTCTATATGTATTGTAAAATCAATTCTGAATGAAAGCAAGGAGAAATAAACCTCCTCTTTACTTGTTTACTCTCTCTCTCTTCTCTCACAAATTCCCTGCATTCTCCCTCTTGTTCTTGCTGTTCTTGAGTGTTCTTCACTATATTCTCCATAAACTTACATGGTATCAGAGCTTCTAAGCTCCTAAATCCATTTTTCTTCCGCAAATCTTTTCTACTCTCCATCCTCTTTCATTCTATCCGATTAGTTTCTCAAAATCTCTTTTATTTTTTCAAAATCTTTGGCAAGAACACTGTTTGGCGAGTTCATCAACTGTCTACTTTGAAATGGAGCAAAACAAGGCAATGGTTATTCCCGTCTCTCTAAAGGGAGTTAACTACCTTCTCTGGTCAAGATTGATCAAGAATGCCCTTGGTGGAAGAGGCTTATGGTCCCATATCACTTCAGGGGAAGCGCCAAAGCAAACCATCCAAGGAGAAGATGGCAAGGAGATCGTGGTGGCAGATGAAGGCAAATGGAGTCAAGAGGACTTTATGGTGCTGAACATCCTCCAGAGCTCACTTGATGGTCCCATAATGGAGGCCTACTCATACTGTGAAACCGCAAAGGAGTTGTGGGATACCCTCCAGAAGGTTTATGGAAACATATCCAACCTCAGTAGGGTCTTTGAAGTGAAGAAGGCTATCAACTGCCTGAACCAGGAAGATACGGACTTCAACCAACACTTTGGTAAGTTCAGAGCTCTCTGGGCAGAGCTGGAAATGTTGAGGCCAAATACCACGGATCCAACCATCCTGAATGAGAGGCGTGAGCAAGACAAGGTATTTGGTCTACTCCTCACGCTCAATCCAGGGTACAATGACCTAATCAAACATCTGCTAAGGGCAGACAAGTTACCTACCCTTGAGGAGGTATGTGCTCAAATCCAAAAGGAGCAAGGTTCAGTGGGACTCTTTGGTGGAAAGGGTGAACTTAACATGGCTCACAAAGCTGAAGCCTCAGTGAATAAGGCCTATTTCAAACCAGAGAACCGGCGAGTCACTTGTGAGCATTGCAAAAAGAATGGACATATGAAGAACCAGTGCTGGATTCTTCATCCTCATCTCAGGCCACCATCACGGTTCAACCAGGCTAGAGCACATGAAGCTGTCTATCAGAATGCACAGCCCTTGGTTCAACCAGTGCATCAACAAAACGGAGGGAGAGCCATGAACTCTACTGCCCACATTGCTGGAACATCTACTCAACTCCAACAAGAGGACTCTCTAATCCGCAAGTCAGACATTGAGGCTCTCATAAAAGCTCTCAATGCAAACTCTGGTAACATTAGTAGTAATGTTTATAATGCTTTAAATATCAATCAGCATGACTCTAAAACTGCTAGGCCTTTAATCATAGATTCAGGAGCCTCACACCATATGATAAGAGATGCTAAACTGATTAGTAATGTTAAACCGGCTCTAGGAAGTGTGACAATTGCAAATGGTGATAAGGTACCCATTGAGGGTATAGGGAATTTGAAATTATTTGATAGAGAATCTAAAGCTTTATACATGCCCGCTTTTTCATCTAATTTACTCTCAGTAAAAAGGGCAACTTGTGATCTTAACTGCCATGTGATCTTTAGTCCTAATGAGGTTCAGTTTCAGGATATTGAGACCAGTAAGATGATTGGAAAAGGTGTGAGCAAAGGAGACCTCTATTTGCTTGAAGATACCGAGCTTAAATCAAATTTACCTTATGCTTTTAATTCTGCTTCTGTTTTAAATTCGAGTGCTTTATGGCATGCTAGATTAGGCCATCCTCATTCTCGTGCCTTAGGATTGATGTTACCTAATATGTCTTTTAAGAATGATAGCTGTGAGGCTTGTATTCTTGGTAAACATTGCAGAACCGTTTTTCCTAAATCAAATTCTATTTATGAACATTGCTTTGATCTAGTTCACTCAGATGTCTGGACTGCACCTTGTGTATCTAGGGAAAACCACAAATACTTTGTCACCTTTATAGATGAGAAATCAAAGTATACTTGGCTGACCTTAATCCAATCTAAAGATAGAGTGTTAGAAGCCTTTATTAACTTTCAAAGCTATATCACTAATCATTTCAATGCCAAGATTAAGATTTTTAGGTCAGACAATGGTGGTGAGTACACAAGCCACGCTTTCAAGAACTATTTAACCAGACATGGAATCATCCATCAAACCAGTTGCCCATACACACCTCAACAAAATGGAGTGGCAGAGAGGAAGAATAGACATCTCATGGAGGTTGCTAGGAGTATGATGTTCCACACTAATGTCCCAAAACGGTTTTGGGGTGATGCTGTGGTATCAGCATGCTACTTGATCAATAGAACACCTACACGGATCCTCCATGACGTCTCTCCCTATGAGGTATTGAATAAAACTAAACCCTCCCTTGAGCATTTGCGTGTGTTTGGATGTCTCTGTTTTGTTTTGATTCCAGGAGAACAAAGAAATAAACTTGAAGCAAAAAGTGTCAAAGCCATATTCATTGGGTATTCTGCAAATCAAAAGGGATACAAGTGCTATGTACCAGAAACCAGGAGGGTAATGGTCTCAAGGGATGTTAAATTTGTGGAGTCAAAAGGGTATTATGATGAGAAAAGCTGGGATAACCTGAAAAATCTCTCACACACCCCATCCGACAGAGCAACTAACTTGAGAATCATACTGGAGAGCCTTGGTGTTCAACAGCCTTTGGAAAATGAGACTCCAAGAAAGGTTCTTCATCAAACCGCAGATACAGCTCCAGAGGGTTTCCCGGTTGATCCTGAGGGGGGCAACCAACCAGAACCAGAAGGAACAATACAACATGAAGGTTCTGAAAGTCATGATCAACCTGATCACCCTCAAGACCATGAAGATGAGGACACTGAAGAGCAAGTGCAAGTACAACCACTAAGAAGAAGCACCAGGATTAGGCATGATCCAGAAACCTGGAAAAATAAAAGGGTATACTTCAATGCCAATGTTGTTGCTCATCCCACTCAGGCAGTTTGCTCCTTGGCTCAATATCCACAAGAACATCAAGCCTTCATAAGCAACGTAGATCAAGAGTACCTTCCAAGAACTTATGAAGAGGCAATGGCAGATGATGAGTGGAGAGCATCAGTTGAAGATGAAATCAATGCCATGATCAAGAATGATACATGGTTTGAGACTGAACTCCCCAAAGGAAAGAAAGCAGTAACAAGTCGCCTCATCTACACCATCAAGTATCTAGCTAACGGAAAACCAGAAAGGAAGAAGACAAGGCTGGTAGCAAGGGGATTCACTCAGACTTATGGAGAAGATTACTTGGATACATTTGCACCAGTAGCAAAACTTCACACCATCAGAATTATACTGTCTCTTGCAACCAACTTGGAGTGGGATCTATGGCAAATGGATGTGAAGAATGCCTTCCTTCAAGGAGAACTAGAAGATGAGGTCTACATGCGCCCTCCTCCTGGTCTAGAAGACATGATCAAACCAGGAAATGTGTTGAGACTCAAGAAGGCCATCTATGGGCTGAAGCAATCACCAAGAGCATGGTACCATAAACTCAGCACTACCCTTAATGGAAAAGGGTTTAGTAGATCTGAGGCAGACCATACTCTATTCACTCTCACCAGCCAACAAGGTATAGTAGTCATCCTTGTGTATGTTGATGATATCATCATCACAGGGAGTGACAAACAAGGTATACAAACCACTAAAGCTTATTTGAAATCTGTTTTTGATATTAAAGATTTGGGTGAGCTAAAGTACTTTCTTGGAATAGAAGTATGCCGATCTAAAGAAGGGCTATTCTTATCCCAGAGAAAGTACACACTTGATCTCTTGAATGGAGCAGGTATGCTTGGAGAGAAACCAGCAAAGACTCCACTGGAGGATGGCTATAAGATCTTGCGTGAGGGGGAGTATGAGGCAACACTATTTGATGATCCAAAACAATACAGAAGACTAGTGGGTAAGCTTATCTATTTAACTATCACTAGACCTGATATCTGTTTTGCTGTGAACCAGGTGAGCCAGCATATGCAAGTGCCAAAGGTTCATCACTGGAAAATGGTGGAGAGGATACTCAGATATCTTAATGGAGCTCCTGGACAAGGAGTATGGATGGGATGTAATGGCAACACAGAAGTAGTAGGATACTGTGATGCTGATTGGGCAGGAGACAGAAATGATAGGAAGTCCACTACTGGCTATTGCACCTTCATTGGAGGCAATTTGGTAACCTGGAAAAGCAAGAAGCAAAAGGTGGTTTCATGTTCAAGTGCTGAAGCTGAATATAGAGCCATGAGGAAGCTCACAAACGAGCTAGTATGGATCAAAGGATTACTCAAAGATTTGGGAGTCGAGATCACTTCTCCAATCACAATGCATTGTGACAACCAAGCAGCCATTCACATAGCCTCAAACTCAGTGTTTCATGAGAGGACGAAACACATTGAGGTGGACTGCCATAAGGTGAGGCAAATGGTGATCCAAGAAGTCATATTGCCGTGCTACACAAGGAGTGAAGATCAGTTGGCCGACATTTTCACTAAAGCCGCAAGTACCAAGGTGTGTGAGTCCATTTATCCTAAACTTGGACTCACTGACATTACCAAGGCATAATCCTCTTAGCCATGGAACTTCTACTCTTTCCTTAGTATGTTTTTGTCCCGAAAACAGGGTTTTGCATATTAAGGTTTTAATGAGGGAAGTCTTCATGGTTTCCAAGCTTGATCATTGCATTGGATCAAGCTTGAGGGGGAGTATTGACCTTAATGAATAAAGAAGACAAAGAAATGAAGAAGATGAGCTTACTTGGGAGAGAAGGTAGTCTGTACGGAATGACTTGACACACAAGTCATTCTGAAGTGAAGTACAAGGCAAGTTAAGGTCTAGAAAGGAACCAGGAGTGAGGAGCAAGGTATCCCCACGTGTTATACTGTATGAATACATGAAAACCGTATGAATACAGTATAAGGACGTTGGGGAACTCTTGCCAATTCAAATTCAAATTCAAACTAAAGAGGGAGGCTGTTCCTTTCACTTATTTACCTTGTCCCCTTGTCTTCTTGTCTGCTGTCTCCTCTTTGTCGAAATAAGCTCTATATGTATTGTAAAATCAATTCTGAATGAAAGCAAGGAGAAATAAACCTCCTCTTTACTTGTTTACTCTCTCTCTCTCTTCTCTCACAAATTCCCTGCATTCTCCCTCTTGTTCTTGCTGTTCTTGAGTGTTCTTCACTATATTCTCCATAAACTTACATTTTCACCTCGAGCCACAGTCAAAGAACCACGAGAGAGCTTCCATTTACCACCACCGTGCAAACTGAAATAACCCTCATCATCAAGTCTTCCCGTTGATATCATATTCATCCGAATATCTGGGACATGCTTAACATCCTTAAGCACCAGCCTAGTACCAAGACTAGTCTCCAAGTAAACATCACCAATGCCAACAACCTGAGCCAAACCATCATTCCCCATCTTCACGGAACCATAATTACCCGGGGTATAGGTAGAAAACAAATCCCGATGTGATGTAGCATGAGTAGTAGCTCCACTATCAATCACCCAACTGGTGTCTTGGCATGCGACATTAATGGCATCACCCTCAAGAAGAATGAGAAACTGATCTTCGGTGATGGTCACCCGATCCACTTTTTCTTCTTGATTTCCTTGCTGTTTGTTTTTCAACTTCCAGCAGTCCTTCTTCATGTGCCCTTTCTTATGACAGAAATAACACTCCATATTTGCAAATCTATTAGACTTGCTCCTGCTCCTGTTCTTATCTCTCTTGGTATCTCTATGTGAACTTCTCCCCCTTGACTCAGTCACAAAGACATCTGAACGCGAAGAACTAGCATTCGACTGTCTTCTTGTTTCCTCATTAAGAACACTGTTCTTCACTGAATCCATCGAAATAACACCTTCCGACGCGGAGTTACAAAGAGACATCCTGAAAACCTCCCAAGAATCCGGTAAAGTACCAAGAAGCCACAGACCGTGAATCTCATCATCAAACTTGATTCCCATGTCAGATAACTTGTTGAGCAATCCCTGAAACACATTTAAGTGATCCGTCATTGGAGTCCCCTCCTGATACCTCAGCTCAATCAATTTCTTGATCATGTACATCTTGTTATTTCCGGTCTTCCTAGCATACAACTGCTCCAGCTTCAACCACAAAGAACGAGCATCAATCTCAGTCTCAATATGATGCAACACATTATCATCTACCCACTGCCTTATCAACCCACACACTTGGCGATGCAGCAACTTCCACTCTTCATCCGTCTTCTTTTCAGGTTTCTTCTCCTCGAAGACTGGAACATGGAATTCTTTAACAAAGAGCAAATCCTCCATCTTGCCCTTCCACAGATGATAGTTAGCACCATTCAAGCTTATCATCCTGCCCATATTTTCCATCTTTCACACAAGCAAATAATAACCCAAGTTATCAAAACCAAAGCTCAAAAAACCAGAAGCTCTGATACCACTCTGTAGGGGAAAGTCACCCACGACGCAGCGGAATATTATGGTTGTGTTCCCCTGACCTTGTGTGAACCTGTGAGGAGAATACTTCGACAATTGCAGAATGTAGTATAAGCGATAACGTAATGAGACGCACAATTTTTACGTGGAAAACCTCCTCGATGTGAGAAGGAAAAACCACGGGACCGTAGTCCACTCAAAAATCCACTATATAAATGGTATGAGTACAACCACGTCCTCCCTGTTCAACAGCCTGAACAGAACAGAGAGTCTAGCTACAAAGAGCTATCTCAACAACAAGAGAGCAACAACAACAAGGGAGCAACACAAAGCTTCCAAACCGGCAGCAACCAAACGACCTCAGCTCACAAGGATTCCGGCAACCAGAGACTAATCCCACCGTACAAATCCAAGATAAACAAGTCAACAACAACCCTGCCAAATTTCAGCTCAATCAGAGAAGATCTCACCGTCGGATTTACCAAACACCCAAGACTGCCCAGCTGAAGAACTGTGACGACCAGCTTCACTAAAACCCAGACAACAGAAGATCCAACCGTTGAAATCCAAATCTCTTCGGTGAACCTTTAACCCACTGACTGAAGAAGCTTTCCACAAAATAGAAGCTCGATCAGGTTCCGTTTGATCCTTCAAAACCAGTCTTGAATAACCTGATGAAAATCACCTCTTTTTCTCCTTTTTCTCTCTTTTGTCTCTCTCTCTTCAACTCTATTATTGTGTGTCTACAGTGCAAAGGGATGGGGCAGACTAATAATAAGGGTGAGACTAATTATTTCTCAACCCACTTGGTTCTCTCCATCTAGGAGGGACCCAACAAGTTGGCCAACTTGAGTTTTTATTCCTGAAAAGAGCCCCAAGTTTAGTATCACAAAATCGACTTCCGACCAATCAACTTTGGTTCCAGTCTTTTCATGCATACAAAAGTGTGATTCTAGCTTAACTTTAGCTTTAACTATACTGTAACGTCCCGACCGTTCACGACTAATGGGCCACCCACGTCCGCTCTCTCGGCCCGTGGGCTCTATTTCGTCCAACGATCGTTCGTTAATTTTTTCCAAGACTCGAAATCATTGTTTAATGTCCCTCCAATCACCACATGACATTTCCCCGTGTTTTGGCCTTACTCGCACGGTATCGCGAATCACTTCCCGATATGTCACCCATCATTTCACTACTCTAGCATAAGTACGCTTAACCCTAGAGTTCTAAACGAACGTGTGACGGAAAATGTAAGTCAATTTTTGTGACATATGTAGCCAAATCAATTCTCTTAAATCTTTTCGTATATCATAACTCGGGATGTTACAATTCACCCCCTCTCAAAGAACGCAACGTCCTCGTTGCGCCCCACGACAGGTCTCAAAACATGGTCTCTCGGCCCATGGGCCCCATCCCGTCCAACGGCTGTTCATTAATTTTTTCCAAGGCTCGAAATCATTGTTTACTGTCCCTGCAATCACCACATTTCATTTCCCCGTGTTTTGGCCTCACTCGCACGGTATCGCAAATTACTTCTCGATAGGTCACCCATCATTTCACTACTCCAGCATAAGCATGCTTAACCCTGGAGTTCTAAACAGATGTGTGACGGGAAAGGTAAATCAACTTTGGTGACATATGTAGCTAAATCAATTCTCTTTAAGTCTTTTCGTATATCACAATTCGGGATGTTACATATACCCTAAGTATGTACATGGATTGCTAACGTAAGCCGTAGAC
>CAJHQP010009430.1:0-22448 GCA_905132765.1 Moricandia arvensis
AGTGTTAAAAAAATATAGAGATGAACTTCATTGTAAATATAAAAAGTAATAATTTTTTTATTTGTCCCTTATATAAAACTTATATATAAATTGTTAATTTATAGTTTTAGTGGGACTATATATTTACATAATATTTTCTAAAAATATATTATCTTATTATTTTATTAATTTTTGTCATATTTTGAACCATATCCAAATTTAGACCGAAAAATTTATTAATTTAGTGTATTTATTAATCTATCGCTTATTAATTTATAGAGTTCTTACTGTAGTTTGTTATATAACATAATCATAAAAATTACTATCAGTAACTTCTGTTTATTATAGTGAAAGTATTTTGATATTGAATGAAAAATGAAAAGATTGAGAGAAAATATGTTTATCTTATATTACCTATGATTTTATGTATTATGGGTTTTGGCTATAGTTTGTAATTGACTAAATACATGTATATATAGTAAAGAGACTCTAATCTTTCTTTAATATTATCACTTGATTGTCCATCAAAATTTTAAAAATATCTTCTTAATTTTAATTTATTTGGTAGCTGCATTTATTTAATACTCCCTCTATTTCTAAAAAAAAGTTCAAGATTTCACGCATATTAAAAATATAATAAATTTTTATAGTTATTTTTTTTATTTACTTTTTATTATACAATTTTCAATAATTATTAATTCAAATGTTCTTCACTTAATGTTCTTAAAAATTTTTTTTTGGAACGGATGGATTAACATTAAATATATAAAAAATATTTTTTTGTGTAAGAGAAAAAAAATAAAAATCCCACTTTCATGAATGGATGGATTTAACATTAATGTTCTAATAAAATTAAATACGTATAAACCATACTAGTACATGAATATGATGTACTGTGAATAGTTGTTTGTTCTTGTGTTGGAAATATTTATCTAAATACTTCAATGGACAACCGGGTAATATGGACAGTGACCTCAATTGATTCTAGTGTAAACGAAAAATGGAATCTGATTTTATCTTTCCAGAAAGAACAGGATCATGCAAATTGCAAACTTAATAAGTTTTTTAGCGGCTATAATAGAATGTGATATGTGTTCGACACTGTTTCACTATAATCTAGAACTGATGCTAAGAACCACAGCAGAATTCAATATTCATGTGACTTTCAATTGTCTGTTGGGCTCGTTTAGAATTGGAAACCGTAAGAATATGCGTATAGACTATAGACCGACGTTAGGCCAAAGAAATGATTAGAGAGACTACCGCTGAAAAAAATTAAAGATGCTTAGAAATCAGATTTAAATATTAATACAAATTTATTAATTACTACTCCCTCTGTTTTATACGTTAATGCAACTTTATATTTTTTAACACATATTTAAAAATAATTGATTTTATATATTTTTAATATAAAAAACCATAATTATCTATAAACATAACTATTTTTCAATCAATAAAAAATAAATTATAAAAAAAATAATAAATTTTTTGCATCGAAAGTCGAAAACAACACTTATTTTTAACGAAAAAATTTCTACAAAGACAATTAATATTAGGCAAAATCGCATAAAAAACCTTTAAAGTGACACACACTGACACTTTAAACCTTGAACTTTTTCGACTATCAATTTAAACCTTCAAAGTGACATTTGTATCACAAAAACCTTCAACTTGGCTTACTTGTTCATCAAGTAAAAAGTTGACCTGTTTAACAGGTAAAAGTGATGATGTGTAGGTTTTTTTCCAAAAAATAATAATTATTTAATTAATAAAATAAATAAAAATTCAGAAAATTAAATATAAAATCAGAAAAATAACATTCAGAAAATTAAATAAAATTCAGAAAACTAAATAGACATTTAGAAAATTAAATAAAATTCAGACAAAAAAATAGAAAATAAAACAAAAATTTCAAAAATAAATTAGATTAAAGTAAAATACAGAAAATTAAATTAAAATTTAGAAATTAAAATAAAATTAAAGAAAAGCACAAAATTCAAAAAAAAAAATCAAATAGTTTTTTATTACAAGATTTTTTTAAATAAATTTATCATCGTTGACAATAAAAATTTTCAAAGATATCACTGATGATGATGGATAACCATTAACAATGACGTTTTTGACATATATTTAATGATAGTTTCCGACATTATCGTTAAAAATGATGGTAGATATGTCAATAACGATGTTTTCGATAACCATAATTTAAAAATAGTAGATATGTCAAGGTTTTTTAAATGATAGATAATGTCAAAGCTTTTAATGATGATGTCGGAAACTATCGTTAGAGATATGTTAAAAACGTCACTGTTAATGGTTATGTGAGAACCACCTTCATCATCAATGATATGTTTGAAATTGTTATTGTTACAATGATATGTTTGTTTATTTAAAATAATCTTGTAATTTAAAGTAGAATATTATTTTTATTTATTTTTTAATTTTGTTGATTTTTGTAATTTTGTTTCATTTTCTGTATTTTAATTTAATATTTTTGATTTTTTGAAATTTTTTGAAATTTTTAATTTTTATTTTTGTGGTTTTTTATTTGACTTTTTTCATTTTAATTTTAATTTTTTGGTTGTTTTTTATTTTTTATTTATTTTATTAATTAAAATAATTATTATTTTTCGGAAAAAAACCTACACATCATCACTTTTACCTGTTGAACATGTCAACTTTTTACTTGATGAACAAATAAGCCAAATTAAAGGTTTTTTGTGATACAAATGTCACTTTGAAGGTTTAAAGTGATAGTCGAAAAATTCAAGATTTAAAGTGTAAGTGTGTGCCACTTTCAACGGTTTTTTTATGCGATTTTCCCATTAATATTATGAAAATGGAATTAGTAATATTTAAGAAAAAGATGAAAGTGTCATATTGAAAAAAAAAAAAGTGTCATATTCAGGCTCTGACTCTAAGACGGAACAAGTAGGGTCCAGCTGTTAAAGCACGCGCGCACGCCACGTGGAGCCCACTCGTTGACTATACATGAACGGAGAAAGAGGATAACGGTGAAGCCGTGAATACTTATAAAAAATAATGTCAGTGGTATGTGACTCTGATCGACGATGACACGTTCCTTTGGTTCTAGTCATCCGTTTCAATGCTCTTCTTCCATTTTCTTTCTTGAACACCTCAAACCTCTTTCTTCCATTTTAAATTTATTTTTTATTTAATCAGAAAGTCAATTGTAAATACATTTCATTCATCACATGTTAAACTTTTAGTATTCTTATATTTTGTATCGACTTTATCGATTATCGAATCAGTTTCGAAATAATTGCATTTAGTGCTAAAAAATAGAATTAATATCACACAACCGATTTTAGAATGTTTTTCAACTAACAACAGTAAATTAAGTAGGTCGTACTTACAAAATTACCATGTAAACTATTTTTACCAAACTTAAATTAAAACTAACCAAATAATAGCAATTTGATTCATAATTTTATTTAATAATTAAATGAATGATAGATAAAGCTAGACTACTACAATTTGGTTATTTTTATCACTTGTTATGTCCTTGTAAACAAAGTTGGTAGTGTTAACTAAAAAAACTGGTCTAACTAGATTTTGATCCGCGCTTTCAGAGCGCGGATTTATTTTTGAATAAAAATGTTAGTTGATATATATTTTTTAAATTTTGATATCCATATTTATGTTAAAAATAGATATTTAGTGTTTTCATATCAGATTCGGACTCGCTGTTGAACTGTAAATCAGGGTGCTCCGTATATATCCTAGTTCAAATTTATTGAAAATTTGTTAATTAAAATTCTGATAAATCCGGTAAAACCCTAAACAATTATCATTAACATGTACACTAATCCTAGTTGACCCATTAAACTCCAAAAAAAAAACTGATAATATTTATAGAATTAAATTTTTATATACTTTAATTGTACATAAATTGAAAAAAAACTATTAGATTTGTTTTTTTTTTACTTTTGATGATTTTTTTACTTTTCGAAAAATGAAAAATGATATTAGAGAAGACAAAAAAGGTATTTATATGACAATATTAGTTTGTTTTTGTTATTTATATTGTTTAAGAATACGTTTAAAGATGTCGGCTCGTATAAGAAATATTTCAACATATTATTTGTTATTATTTTGAATATATAAATTTAAATCATTAGGAAAAATTAAGATATGTTAGCAACCTTTTTAAAAAAATTGTTTGGTTAAATAAGTTAAGATCTCAAAACATTAATGTTTTTTACTCTAAAATAATATCACTTTATTAAAAAATTATTTATAATCGCCTGATTTAAATCCTTACCATAACTAAAGAGAAAATTTAGGATAGTTTTTTTATAAATATAAATGAATTAGGCTTAAAGATAATATTGTAAGGAGACATTAATTATATTATATTAATATTTTTAAATTTTTTATCTAAAAGCAAGTTGAGTCCAAATTTGTGCTTCTGTTTTAATAGTATTGATCATGAACGTAATATATAGAGAAGCGAGCGTCTATTGGCAAATCTTTATGATGCTTATGGAAATATCCGTTATGGAGATCACCAAGCTTTTTTTTACAATTTTTTTATTTATGTTTTGTAATTCGAATTCCTTTTTTTACTTAAACCGTAAGTATGAAAACCCGTTGGTCAAAAATAAAAGGTCGCCAAGTGTTTCAAGTAGTTATGTTAGTTCAACATGAATTAAAATTTGAAATTTAATATATGATAGAAAATAGAAACGAATGATGATTGAAGAAGACAAAACCTTGAAAATATATAAAGAGTTGAAGGTCAGTATGAATCTATACGACTAATTGAATGATATATAACTTTACCAAAAAATAACAAATGAAGAAAAGTATAGGAAAAATGAAATACTAGTATTCATTGACAAAACAAAATAAAAAAAGAAGTAGAAGTTACAAGTTGGGTATGACGTCTGCAGAAGAGTCAGCGAGAGCCACCTGAAAAATGTCAACCCTAACATTAATCAGATGTCTTTTTTTTTGATAACCCAGTATCCGACACAATAGCGTGATCGACTAGTCCACCGGGCCTAATCCCATGCCATGACAGGATTTTTAAGCGTTCCACTTAAGGGCTCTGGTTACGCTAAGTGGTCTGGGAGCGCCACACCAATTCCGCAGGTAAATTATGTGGTGCCGGGGTTCGAAGTCGGGGTGCGGGACACCTCAGCCGAGGTTCCTTTACCACCAGGCTACGAAGCCCGGGTTAATCAGATGTCTTGATAAATAGTTAACGAAAAACCCGTACCAGAAACCAAAAAAAAAAAAATGATAAGAAAATTATAACTATAAGTATCTCTCTCGGGTGGATATCATCATTTCATGTGAAGCACAATCTGTGAAGACACAACAAACTCAGATCCATCATCTAACTCACCAACGACATATATATAGTTACACAAGGTATTATAACAAAAAAAAGGCATGGGAGATCATTCATGATTTTATCAATTCAGGAAGCTGGTGGAAAGTATCTTCCTCTTCCTCAACATCTTCTTCCTCTTCCATGAGAGGCAAGCTCAACTGAATCTGGTGGTCTGTGTTTTTCCATGATAAGCTTCATCATTCATTACCTACTTGATCATCATCTGCAGATGATTGGTTTAGGGCTTTCTTCACATCACATGTTGATCAATGGAACCAATCTCTCTTGTGAGTCTTAATTTTTTTATTTTTTTTTGTGTCTCAAATTGTTAAGATTTATAAGCGTAAAGATTTGTGTATTTTGTGTTTTGTTTTTCTTTGCGGGGAACAAAAGAAGAGGAGATAGTAAAGCGGAGACAAGCTTTGGAGTGATGCTTCAAGAGAATCTCAATTTAGATGCGACCTCAAACGCAAACGCTAACACAACGTCGTCATACCAGCTGCAAGAATCTGATTCCTCTCACCACCAAGCTTTGTGGCAACATCCACACATCAATAACAGCGATTTCAAACCGCAGCTAACATGACTAGCAACAACGCGCGGGTTCTTCTTGGATCATCAGTTCAGCCCTCACGTAGCTCAGTACGGACAGTAGTACAGTGACATGTCAAGGTTTCTCTTCTGACACTTTGTACGGACCAGCATCAACAACACCTAACTCATCTTCAGTTATGTATCAACATCATCATCAAGCAGCTGGCTTCAACATGCCTGACTCTTCCCATCAAACAGCCGTCGAGGAATCATCAGAATCAAATCTTGGTTACTCTCAGTTCGGTTCGGTCCACCGGGAAACTACGACCCCCATGGCGAGACGCCAGGCGTTACCTATTGAGATTTCTCGTAACAACGCAAACGTTTGTGAACCCTGCAGCGACGGTGGGAACCGTGGGTCTTACTCATCATGACGCGGTTCGGTCGAACTTTTTTCCGGCGGTTACAGCCGCCGCAGATACACGCGCCGGTTTTGAAGAACAACCTTAAGTTATATGTACGTATATATAGCTGCCACGTGCTCGTTTTGTAGGTTTAAGAGGTGGTTTTATATGTATTTATCGTCGCAGGAGTGTGTCCGGAGATTAGAGATTTGAGTAGTAGTGAAGTATAAGAGGTACGGAGGAGGAAGATTCAGCCGGCGGCGAAACAGGGGTAGAGCGAAAGGGTTCCGTCACCAAGCTTTTCAAGGTATATTTTTTTGCTTTTATTATTGAAAGTAAAATTATAGAAGTCATCTTTATTCATTTTGATTTTAATATTTTATAATGTAGTTAGATGGAAAACAAAATTCCATGTTTTTCATTTTTTTTTGTTAAGTGAAAGTTTTCCATGGTGTTGTTATTTAAGCAAAAAAAATCAGGTTTATCAGTTCTATAATTACAAGTTTTAAGACATCCAAAATCCTTACTAATCACAAAAAAAAAGCAGGCTTGCTAAGTTTTAATTCCTTTCTGTATTAATGAAAACAAACATTCTTCCATAAGTTCTTGTATGATCCTAATGTTTTTCTCTTATTTTTATAATTGAAATATTATATTTTGCTGAATTAGGTGAAGAAGGAGAAAATGAGTGACAGAATCGCTGCGCTCCAACAATGGTTTCACCTTTCGGAAAGGTACTCTCTCTTTTTTAGCTTTCAGAAAGATGATGAGTGTGTATTAGTATATTTGTCTACTGTCATTATTACTTATCCTATTATTTTTCTTTATTTATGTATATAATTATGCAAAGTCTATTCTACAATAATTATTTTGGGGATAAATGCTTGAAATACCATTTCTTAGGATTTTGTTTCACTGGAATCTCATGTGTTTCTTTGTCAGACTGATCAAGCCTCAGTGCTCTCTGAAGCCACTGAATACATTAAGTTCTTACACCAACAAGTTTCAGTAAGTTTAGCCCATCCCTTGTTTTTGTAATATATAACCTTTTTTTTTTTGCTACATCTCTATTATTAGTTAGTTATTGTATTTGTACTGATGTACAAACCTGCAAATGATATAATTTCAGGCTCTGAAGTAACCCATACATGAAAAGTGAGCTTCTTTACAGCATCAACAGGGTAGTTATTATACGACTGGGAATACCGTGCGGCTCGTATTCTTATTACAGTGAGTACATTTTCTTATTGGTTGCTTCATCTTCAAGATTTGACAAAGCATTATTCCAAGAAAAAGTGTAGCGAGACGGTTTGCAATTACTAAAAAAAATTATACAACTTTTTTTCTCTTTATAATGATGCAGAGTGATCATCCCCAACGAGCTAGAAGTATCAGAAGAACCAGATCTTAGAAGTCGAGGTTTATGTTTAGTACCAGTTTCGAGCACATTTCCAGTGACACACGATACTACAGTAGATTTTTTGGACTCCTACCTTTAGTGGGTACTTTTAGATAGATCAATATATAGATATAAAAGTTGCATTAGATGTTGATCGACATATATTTCAACCTATATATACGTTGATTGTTTTTTTTTAATATACGTTGATTGTTGATAAGAAGATCACCACATTTTAAACGAAGAAGCAAAATAAGTCAATAGACAAGTGAAACGTGTTTGTCCATTTATATTATTTATACCTAATCTTCAAATTAGTGATGGTGTAACTGAAGAACTATGTACGATGCTATATATAAGAGCTACTGAACTTTGAAGGGTGATTTTTTTCACACAATTAACTCCAAACACACTTTCAAAACACATCTAGTTTTCTTTTATTGCTTTATATTAATATTAGGATGTATAAATGATATATACACCTTCAGTTTCATATTAAGTGTCATTTTAGTTTTTTTTGCACACGAATTAAAAAAATAATTAATTTTGCATATTTCTTATAAAAAATTACAATTACCTGTATAACTAACCATATTTCAACTAATAAACAAATAAAATTTAGTATAAAATTAATAAATTTTGCATTGAAAGTCAAAAAAACACTTATTTTATAACAAAAAATTCTCTACAATGACAATTATAATGAAACGGAGGGAGTCCTAAGTTGCTAGTTATAGAAGAATGTATGGATCTATAGTTCAAGTAGTCTTCATTGATTCAGAGAAGAAGAAAGATCGATTTAATTATGCGGAAAGGAGCTTTTATTTCTTCCTTTTTTGGTTTTTCTATTTTTTGGAAAGGAATAATTAGATTCCATGATTAAGAGAGAATAATGTGTTGCAATGCACACTTTGATTGGGCAAGGGAAAAATAAATCTTAAGTCAGAATTTTTATAACTTTGGAATAATGTTAGTGGAAGTAAGATGATGGCCCACCCCGCGTTTTTTAATTTTTTTTTATCTAAAAGTTATTTTACTTGAGATATTAAATTTGTTGTAGAAGAAGTGGTTCATACTGAATTGTTGTTAATTCAAATTTGTGAGAATATAGTGAGGGGAGATTGTAGCACTGACCATCAATTTCATTTCAATCTTAGCATATTTATTGATAAAAAGTATATGAAAATCCGAAAAATGAGATATTAAAATGGTAAGTGGCTTCTTTATAAGTTAACGTGATGAGTACCATTTAGCAGGAGTATTCATCGAAGTAGTATTAACTCAACTTCTATGGTGATAATTGAAAAAGTACACATTTTTTAAATGAGAGAACAATAGGAAAATAAATGATGAAACGTTGCTATTCACATAAATTTAACTTTACAAATTAGCAATTGTGTTCATGTAAGCTTACATATGCACACATATCCACTTTTGAAAACATTTTTGTGTTTTGGATTGGGCAAATACAAAAGCTGCTACTGGATAAATACAAACTTAATTGGGCCGTACAGTATCTCGTATATACTATTATCTCAATTCTATCCAATGATTCCGTGATGTCAATTTGTTAGTGTTTCTTAATTCTCCATGCATCTTGTTCTCTTGACTATATGCTTTGATTATTTTATGACTTCGCAATTTCTCGGCTTTAGATTTTGTTTGTCACTGGAGAATTTATTCTCATCAGGTTAAGTTCACTGTTGTGTTGGTCCACACAATGCAAACCCTATTAGCAAGAGCAAAGGTCGACAAGTTGGTTTCATCAAATGATATGAAATCCTCTATGTTGATATGGAAGAGATGTGGACTACTGTATTGATAAAGATATTTTTTTTGAAAAAATAGCTACAAAAATATTGTATCATTTAAATTGTATCAGTAAACCAACTTATCATCTAGTAGATTAGTAACAAGCGAAACAGACGAAAGAGTCAAAGAATTAACCGAGTTGAAGAAAAGTGTCAGTTTTCATGTTTTTATTACAACATAAAGTAGTTTCAGCTATTGAGCTATTTTTTTGTAACTAAAACCAAACAATTGTTAACTAAGTTAATTCATGTGATCAAGATGGTCGCACATTGGACAACTTCAATTATCTCTCTACTCTCTCTATCTTATCATCACGTTTTTCTTCTTCATTTTGAGAAATATGTTCGGTATATTCTTTTCTTCTTCTTTTTTTTCATGTAAATCATATTATTTTCTTCAAATCATTCCATTTTACCATCATAATTTAATCTTCTCTTATATTTTTTTTGTATCACTGGCTTACTTTTCTTTATTGCAGATCTACACACTACAGGAAATGTGAGTAGTATTAGCGGACGAAAAACGCTATGCGTCTAAAATCATAGCGCTCCCTTCCACGCTCTGACAGCGCCTGTTATAATAGGTTCCGGCACTTTTAATAGCGGTATTCGGTTATGCTATAGTTAACGATACAACAATAGCGTTATTTGTTATATAATTGTTGATATTTATAATTAATAACGTTGTATAATTGTTATTAAAATCTATTAATTTTATTTTTCCTGCTAGGATAGATAGCAAATGTTTCGTGTTATTAATTATCCGTAAATTTATTAATAATAATTACAATTTTGTTTTATAATTTTAATTTAAAATGTAATTCAAATATTTGTAATAATAAAAATTAAATTATTAAAAAATTCCAATAAAATTTTAATTATTCCAAAACCCATAAACATTAACTTGTTCATACAAACCACAACACAACTTGTTCATACAATCCAATATCAATCTACCACTAATAAACCTTCACAATCATCCCTAACATAAGAACTATCATCATCAGAAGAATCATCACCCAAATCATCGACTTCTTGGATAGTCAAAGGTGCACCAACTAAATCCTCTTCTGTTTCCAACTCATGATAACCTCTAGGTGGTGCTCTCATAACAACATACCAATTTGAATTATCATCTTCCTTAGAGTAGAAAACCTGTTTTGCTTGATATCTTAATATCAAAAAAAAAAACACAGATTAAAAAAACACAGATGCGTGATAGAATCTCCCATGGGGCCTCGGGAATCTGTAGAGAGAAAAACACAGATTAAACATCAGCAAAATCTTTGAATTAAAATGAAAAAGACAACCCTTTTGCAGAACCAAACACTGAACAGAGGTTCCTAATCACAACGATTCAAGTTCATAGTAAAGAAACTAAATTTATCTTCCAACAACCTGAATAATCAATTTCTTAGGATGAATACACATAAACCCCACCAATTACTATCGAAGTTTGATACAAACCAGAAAAAAAATCAAGCAAAGAACAAAACACAGAGATAATGATAGCGCTACTACATAGTGAGTAGATATAAGCAAAACTCTGAGAAGAAGAAAGTCTCAGTTTTTACTCTCACAATACCTTCAAAGATGCTCTTGGCATTCCAGTGAGAGACTGCAACATTCGTGTGAGTCTAGACGGAGGCGAGTTCGAGACATCTCCTCTGCACAACACCAGCTCTTCCTCACGAGTCACGACCACCACCTTTACAAGGAACAAAAAATTAAAAAAACAAACTTTAACTTCAAATCAAACCATATAAAGGCATAAAACTTTACTGTAACAAGAACACAAAATACACAGAGAGAATGAGAGGCATAGCTTGAGAGATAGAGAAGTGATCAGTGGTGGTTATGATGAGCGTGACGGTGGTGGTGGCGACTCCGGTGAAGACGGATCTGAGAAGCGATGGTGGTGGTGACGAGCATCGCGGTTTCGTCGACGGTTGAAAGAGACTGATTAGACTGAACCAGAGGGATCTGGCCGATCGATTGCGTTGTTGGTTTGATTGGAACCTTTTGGCTGTACGGCGGAGGAAGAGGAAGAGAAGGAGCCGAGGTTTGCTATGGCTTCGATTTCTTTACCCATCGCCTCTCTCTCTCTCTCTCACACAGAAAATAATTGAAAAAGAGGGGAGACAAATCTCAAGCGTTGATTGAGTATCATCTAACGGTCAAGAAGGTGATCCGAGTCCAACCAATAGAAAACAAAGGTGAAGATAGATAGGAGATTGATTTTGGATCTTTGATTGAAAAATCAATCAATGGCTCAGAAAAAAAAATATTATCTTTTTTTTGTCTTTATAATTGTTGTAAAATTATTTAAACTTTAAATAATTTGATATCATAATTTAAAACTTTTAATCTGTATTTTATCTGTATTTTATTTAAATTTTAAAATTGTGTGATTGACCAAAATATTAAAAATTTAGATTTAATATTTTATGATATAGATCAATATGAAGTATGTGGTTAGGAGTTTAGGGATTGAAGTTATATTATGAATATACTCATTTATTTAAATTTTATAGGTTGTTTAGTTTCATCATCTAGTATAAAATAAGTGTTATAAATTTAAAATGTTATGATTTAATACTTCTTGTATAGAGTTTGGAATGATTTAGGGTTTGGAGTTATAAGTAGGGTTATGGGTATATGTAGGGTTTGTATTATAATGTTTAAAGTTGAATATTTATGTATGATATTTGAGTGTTTAGATTAAAATGTTTAAAGTAGAAGATTTATGAATAAAATGAAATTCAAGATATAGGGCTTTAGATATGTAGTTAAGGTTTAGGGTATATTTAGGGTTTAGAACTTAAGGTAATTTATTTTTTATTTTTTCTAATTTATTATTAGTGTTGGATTTTCTTTTTATCATATTAAAGTAAAAAAGTTATTTATTAATTAGTGCTTTTAAAATCTTTAATAAATATAATTCACTCTAATAAAACACAAGTAAATAATTAATAAATATAACTTGGTTGTGATACATAGATTTGATAAACATAATCTTTATTTTATTATGAAATTTAAAATTTATTGAACAATCATAAACGAATGTTCTTTACAAATCAATTTTTTTAAAAAATTTATTGTTTGAGGTTTAGAATTTAGATTTATGATTAGATTTTGGATGTGGTTTGAAGTTAAATTTGAGTTTATGATTTAAAATTTGATATAAGGTTTAGAATTAAGTTTTGGATTTTAGGATATACACCTCTAAAATATTGTATATAAAATATTTTTTTACAAAACTCAAATTATCATTTTTATCCTTTTAGGGTATGTTTAGGGTTTAGATTTGTTTTGAGAAAAAATATTATTTTTGTTTAGGGTATGTTTAGGGTTTAGATTTTGAGGTAAAAAATACTATTTTTTCTAATTTGTTATTAGTACTAGATTTTCTTTTTATCATATAACATTCCCATACATTATCATAACCATCTCTCCAAGTTTCTAAATATGTACAAAACATATTGAATTTTTAGCTATAAAGACAAGGAACTTTTCAGTTTTAAGAATCAAAAGGATCAATCTTCGGATCATCCTTTCTTCTTGTTCTTCTGTGGACCCATTACCAGTGAATCACCTAAACGATCCCAAAACATTGACACAAGCCTCTAGAGATAACACAACAGGCCACTCGGTAATAAACACAATCACCTTGGAAGCTCTAGATGCCATTTCTATGTGCTGCATCACGTAACCTCTTCTCCATTCCTAAAAACATGTTTAAACAAATAAACATAAATAAACCTTAGAACTACTCAAATCAAACTTCAAAAGTAGAAATAAAAACTCTAAAACTACTTGAATATGAAAGAAACAAGAATATATGGAGATGTGTAACTCCCTCTACCTAAGAAGTTTCATAATCGGTTAGTGCATCAGGAAACAAAGTATTGTAGCTCAATCAAAAGTGGACAACATGGGGGCATCTTTCTTGAAACAGAGGTTCCCATAAGATATCATAACCACATAGCTCTCTCTGCTGCTTCCACAAGTGCTCTGTTTATTTTCTGTAACTTGTGAGATAACATTGATCTTGCTTCGAGTAACACAATGAATCACATCAGCTAAACTTTACATCCCATGAAACCTAAGATGCTACTAGTTACTTGAGGAGTGGAGAGAAGCAAGGCACCGTGTCGACTGAGTTTAGATCCCAGCGATCATATCCTCGCTTCGTCCTCCTCCGCCGCATGATCTGGACTCTGATGATTTCTCTCCCCTGGAGATCCGGAGATGGAGACGGTTGCGAGAGGGAACAAAGATACACCCAGAATTAGCTTCTCAAGGTCTTGGTAAGCTCCGAGATGTCTTCTTTAACTCCTCGAGGAGACTGTGACTCCGAAACCGATTGATTCTGAGCGGACTCGTCATCACCAGGCCGTGGCTTCTCGACATCGTCCTCGTCCTCGTCAAGCTTGAGTGAGTTCGCGATGGATCTAGCTAACCAAGCCATATCTGAATCTCTTCAATATCTCTCTCACACACAAGTTGCGATCATGATCTTTTTACAACAACTCGTTGATGAAAGAGGTTTCATCTCGGTAATGAAAGAGGGGCTTCCTTTGCCGGTGAGGTTTAAAGGAAGAGGCTTTACGGGTCGTTGGAAACAGCCGGAGAAATTCACCAGAGATTGGATGTGTACACGCGGGTAGGAGCTGTCGATCTGAGAAGTGTTGAGAAGCATTTTGGTCCATTAGATCATTTGTAATCAATGGTTAATATTAATCGTTAGGGTTATCCATATGATTTTTTTCTTAACCAAATGAAATTTAAGAAAGAAGAAACAAAAAATAAATAAAATATTATAACTCTTCATTGTTATTTGTTATATCGAATTTTAGAAATTTTAAATGTTATGGATATATATAGATTTTGAAACAAATTGTTTAAGTTTTAAGTTTAATGTGTTATTGAACTTGTTTTTTTTAAATATTGAATTTGAAATTAAACTTAAGATTTGAATCACAAGAGAAAGTATATAAGTTTAGGGCTGAAATTAAAAAAAAATATAAGTTTTAGGGATGGTTGAGAAATAAAATAGAGTAAGAGGGAAAACTAAAATGAGGGTAAGAGGGAAAATTAATTGTTTTCCCGCCTTAGTTATGCATAACGTTTCAAAATCGATAATGCTATGTATACTACATTTCTAATAATTGTGTGAAGAATTGAAATTGGACCAACCAAACATAGCATTTGCATTTTAAAAAACGCTATCTAAATTTAAGGGGTTTTGAACCATAGCACCAAAGCAAAAAACGCTATCATCTACTGCTATCAAAACCCATATTTCCTGTAGTGACAGATCCAAAAAATCAAGGAAGCTTATTTTTGTTTCTCTCTTTTCGCCTCTCAAATATATGATGAAATGGGGACACATCGGAAGTAGTGACGAATCGGTGCTGCTCTTCTTTTCTCATCGCCACATCTGTCGTACTCTTTTTCGTCATCTCTTCTAAACCGTTGCTACATCGTCATCTCATGTATTGCGTTTTAACAACTTTCTAGTAATTGTAAACTCGTCTCTCACCGTCACGGCGACGTCGCGAGAAGCTCGAGGACATCAATCACCACTTTTGGGTTTTTTGCACCTTCGGTCCTTAACATTATGTATTAATTTGTTTTAAACCTAATGTTTTTTTAATTGTGAATATGTCTACTCAATTTAACCTAAAAAAATTCTTAATTGTTGATTCTAGTACATCCTCATGATTGCAAGAATGGTCCTTAGGGGCTGACTGGTGTAACCGCAGCGGTTGCGGTTGAGGGCATTTGCGGATGCGGGTGGTTGTGGTTTTAAGCGTTATTAAGAGATTTGGACGACTGGTAAAGCGATTAAAAATTGTTGCGTTTGCGGGATACTTATGACTGATTAACTACCAAATGCAGAAGTGGTTAAATATAAATGAACAATATTTATATTTTATATAATTATAAAAATATTGAAAATCATATTATTATAATAAGTATTAAATTATATTTATAAAACTATATTATTAATTTTTTGTTAAAATATAGAAATATTTTTCTTTAAAGTTTTATAATATAAATTAAATTTAATATATATATATATATATATATATATATATCTATATATATTTTTTTTGTTATTTTTATTATTTCAATTTTAATTTTAATTAAATATTATTTATTTTTATTTATATAGTTTTTTTGAAAAAAAAAATAATTTTTGACTCTCCCGCAACCGCAAACGCTAGCTGGTACCAGCTTTTGAATTTTAGAGGTTTTATAGGGGTTTGAAGCGATTTGAAGTGATTTTATAGCGTTTTGTATGATTGTTGCAAAATGCCAACAACCGCTACCAACCGCAAAAGCTGCGTTTGCGGTGGTAGCGGGAAAACCAGTCACGCCCTTAGTCTTTTGACTGCTTTCATTTTGTCACGCCCTTAGTCTTTTGACTGCTTTCATTTTTACCTCCAAACTTATTAAAATTAACAATTTTCTTTTTGAGTTAGCCCAAAATGAACCAACTATGTACTGCAACTTTCTGAATGAAATTGAACACATATATTTTACATTATTAAATGCATTGTAAAATAATTAAATGAACTAAAATCAACCGTTAAAATTATTAGATATGAATAACACACAAATTTTGTGGTCATGTACACCATCTTTAGTTTAACTTGATCTATTTTGTTATGTATTTGGTATTCTTTTAGTAAATAACCGCTAATCCAGCTATATATGTACAATTTTCTTCGCATATATTGATTTATTTTTAATGTACATGTGTACATGTCACAAGGTGTACACCACCATATTGTACATAAAATAGCAATCTTTCTACATTGACACATGCTCTCATATTGAAGCAAACGATGTGACGAGGTATGTTGAAAAATATTTTACAGACGCACATGGTTATGCAGTGAAAGCTAAGTTTGGAAGGTTAAACTTAGATGCCAAAATCATTCTATATACAAAGAGCATCATGCATACATGATTAATAACTTATTAAAACATTGAAAGGTGACATATATAGAATAGAACATAATTTTACGATTTTGTTTTGTTTTGACGATATAATGTACACCATTTTATTTTGCAATAGTTCACATGTACACCATTTAACAGCGAATCAATCATTGTGAGCTGAATTTGTGGTTCAATCTATTTTTTTTTAAAGATAATATCTTGACATATTCACGCATATTAAATTTTTTATTTTTAAGACATTTGATGGGAACACAATATAATTTCACTATCCTCGTATACATAAACATTAAACATGTAGATCTTCCAACTTAGAGCAGTATTAGTTTACAAAGAAATATGTATACCGATTTATTTGTACATTGCTCAAGTTATGATGATGATTTTAATATTTTTAGTATAGTTGCTCAAAAAGGAAGACAAATCACATGTGTTCAAGTAGACATTCCTCAAGTTATCATATAAGATAAAAATAAAAATTTAGAACTTTATTTAAATAATTTAGACCAATCATCCATAATATATTCACACATATTAAGAATACAATGGATATTAAAAAATTATCTTTATAGACCAAGAATTTTTTTAAAACCTTACTTTTTAAAAACAAAATTAATTATCATCAAAATTGTGGCTTTATTCTCTAATTTATAGAAAATATAGTTGTTTTTTGAGGTTCGGGGTAAGCAATATCTAAGATATGAGCGAAGCTAATTTTTATAAAAAATGTCAATGGATATCTGAATATAAGCTGCTGATTCTGTAGTCTTCTCATTTTGATGTAGCTTGTATATTTTCAGGCAAAAGAGAAGTCATCACGTGTAAAAAAATCACAATAATTTTACTATGGTTTTCAAAATGCACAAAAGAAACAAAACTGTAACTTTTGAAGTCTATACCACGTACACAAATTTTTTATTATCCACATGTACAATGATTTATATATACACAAATTAACTTATACAAATAATTTCACTATCCTCGTATATATAAATATTAAACATGTACCTCTTCCAACTTAGAGTAGTACCAATTTACGAATAAATATGTACACCGATTTTGGATGTACACGTGTACATGTCACAAAATATATACAAAATAACCCATAAATTTCTTGATTGTTCATTCAAGTACATCCTCATAATTGCACGAACGATACATGTTTTTTTTATTATTTGCCTCCAAACTTTCAAAAATAAACAATTTTCCTTTGTTTTAGCCAAAGACTATGATATTTTAGGATTTTAATGATTTTGAATATCTTGTGTTAGTTCATTTTAATCATTTTAAATTATGTTTGAGGTGTACATATTGCATTTGTGTATTTAATTGCATATCGCAGGGGCTAAAATGAAAATTTAGAAGTTTGAAGGTGAACTTAAAAAGCAATCTGCATGTTTAAAGAATATCAGGGTCAAAATTGAAATGAAACAAAAGTTGAAGGACTGGACGGGCGAAAATGTCAAAGTTAGTCATTGTTGATCTTCAGTTTTTCTTACCAGTTAGAAAGGGCACTAAAGAGTAATGAAGGTCACGACGATGATAAATCACAACGAAAAAAGAGGAGATGAGACACAAAACAGAGTATTAAGCTACACTGAGAACGTGACAGACCGAATTCAATTGTCATGGAGGAAAATGAATGTGGCAACTTAGAGATCGAACTTGGTTGAGGCTCCCTTGTGGTTTTGAAGCAATAACAGAGTACGACAACGTGAGAAGACATAAATTTCATGATTGTAGCTTAAATCGATCACAATGTTGACGTCGTTGTATAAATTATGATAATACCACCATTAGATATATAGTTTGACATATCTCAAAATATAGATTGAATAATAATACTGATTTTTTTATCTGCAATAAAGATTGGGTGAATTAACCATATGTACATAAAAGTAGAAAAATTAAGAAAGTAACCATGCATCCCGTTTATCGGGATGTGTGTCATTTTTATCACAAAAGTGGTCAAGAAACTCCTTGTATGTGCGTGACCGTCTGATTGACGGTTGTGCACAATAGAAGAACTATACTATAGTATTTTTTAAATAGTATAGAGAAACTAATCCATACTAATATCATAACAAAAAGATTATATATATTTGGTTAGTGTGCACTTACATTTCTATTTTACGGTTTTATAGTAGAAGAGAACACACTAAAAATACATAATAATGTTACTTATTTCTTTGTTTGAGAATGGTTTGGGAGAGAACGAAGTTAAATTCTCGATAGTATGGTCTTCCGCTACACTGGAAGCGCAGAAGAAAGAGGACGATAAATAGGAATAAGATAATGTAAGAGAGAGAGAGAGGGAAGGAGAGAGGGAGATAGATAGATAGATAGAGAGAGAGAGAGAGAAGACGATGAAAACGATGAAACACCAGCCGTGGTGGTGATGCTGATTTTTACAAGTGAGATAACAACAAAAATATACATAAGAGAAGGATATGTTGTTGGTCATATAACAGCTGGACGACGAGAAGGAGGCCGATGGTGGTGCCAATGTTACTAGTGGGATAACCACACAAATAATACCTAATAAGATGTGATTTTGTTGTTCGTACATGAGGAAGAGACCGATGGAGATGGTGATGGTGATGCCAAATGTTCAAAATTTGAAAATAAAATAAAATAGGGGATGTTTTGTTTGTAGGAGAAGGTCGAGGCCGGTGGTGTTGGTGATGTCGATGTTACTAGTAGGATGAAAAAAAATTAAATACATAATAAGAAGGGATGTTGTTATTTGTAGATGATACTTTAACATTCTATACCATGACAATAAAATAGAATAGTATACTACAACGTTTGCAAACTTTGGTACAAAAGTTTTCATCTATTCTTCACCAGAAATGTGTTGTTTTTAACATATACAAAACTCTTAAATTAGATGAGGAATAAAAATGGAGGAAAAGAGAAAAGGTAACATATATTCTATTATTTTGAAATCATATATTTATTCGATATTTTCTTAATAAAATAAAATAATACACGAGATTGTAACTGTCATCATCGTTTCTATTTTCTTAGACATAGACGATCGAAATTTTCATTCCTCAAAAATTGATTGTAACTTTACCAAATCACACAAACTCAACCTTATTTAGAATAATCATCGTTATAAACCATTTTCCTTTAACCAATCAATTTTTATTTTACTTGATTATATCTTATTCCTCCTCGTCATGGTGCTTCTTTTTTTATTCATTCGGTATAACAATTGTATCAAATGAAAATAGTAAAGTGTCCATGAAGAAGAGTATTTCTGTCTATTTTATCAAAAATATGTAATGTATCATAGCCATCAGTTTCCTGTGGTTAGTTTGTGAATTATAGACTTTTTTATTGTTATACTACCAAATTTTCCCTACAGATACTGATTATAAACATATATTCTGGAAACAAAGTTATGAAAAAACAACATCCATTTTACAAAAAAACTCAAGAGGAGAAAACGAAGAAAAAAATACGTGGCACCCACTTTATTTTGTTTGATAGGAAGAACTGTGATTAAATCCCTTAAAATCATATGTTAAATTAGTTATGGTGATATCAATTAGTTACAAGTTTATTTAGTTAGTTATAACTGTGAATTGAGTTTGGCTAGGAAAAATTACCCTAGTAGCACAAACTGCCTTAAATTATAAAATAAACTCAGAAGCTGTCTTTCAGTGTAATTATTTCCTTGAAGAATCCCTTTTTGATCCTTTGAGTCTATGTGTGACTTTGATGCATGGCCGGCTCATGATTTATAAGGGCACTTGAACAAAAAAATTATTTAGGCTATTTAATAATTAAAAATACAATTTTAGTATACTTTTTTTTAAAAATTATTTAAAATGTTTTTAAATTTAGATATGAAAAGATATCAAATATTTTTTTAGAAGTACAAGTAAATTTACAAAATCTGATTTTTATTAAAAAATAAAATTTCTTTAAAAAAATGGGATCGCTAATATCATAGGTTTCGGAGCGGTCGCATTATTCGTCGTTGTGGTTGAGCTGGCACTGTGGCTCATTCCTTGTTGACTTCAACATTCATAGTAGCCTGGAATCTGAACCTCCTTGTTTTTCAAAAACCTTTTGGTTGTTATACTTTACTTTAGCTGATATGTCAAGTTTAGTCGGCTCACCCGACTTTGCCCAAGTTTAGTCCTGCCAATGCCCATAGTTTAGAAGAAAATGTGTTTATGGCTTTTTTGGGTTTGGATTTTTGGGCTACCCAGGAAATTCCGGTGGGTTTACCGGGATCTCTTTGTGTTGCTTATTCTCATATTTCTCTTGTGGGATGAATTTACTGGTAGATTCACCGGGTCTTGTTTCAATTTCACTAACCTTCTCTATTGAGAAGTATCGCTTACCACCATTCCTCCTTGATTTGAAAGAAGATGGTCTTCTTGGTTTCATTACCAAAGTAACAATTTCAATTTACTCACTGGTTTGTTATCTTGCATAGCGGTCTGTACGGGGCCAGAAGATACAATTGAGATTACCTTGTTTTTTGTTGGTAAGAGCTGTCTCTGAACGTCACCATTTTATGTGACTATTCTCAGCTATCCGACCTCGTAGAGAAATTTTTATTGACGCTATCAATCTAGTGTTATTTATCTTTTTAATTAAAGAAGATGACTAATTGTCTCTTTTTGTTGTATCCAAACAAGCTAACTATGAATGAAAGTAAGTTGTGTTTCAAAAAAAAAGTTGCTGATGCGATTATGTTACATACGCATTCAAGTTGAAAAACAGAGAAACCAAATGAATGAAGAAAATTTGAAGGCAAAAGAAAAAGTAAATCAAATCAATACGATTAAAACAGAATCACAACTTAGACCCAACTTAAGTTTAGGTGAATTTTTTTCCCTACTATACTATATAATTACTACATTATTATTAGGGGTATATTTATGGCAACACCCTACAATCTCGCCTTCTTATTTATGGCAAGAATTTTAATGAGACCTTCTTGATGATTGTTTTTTAAAAGGCAACTTTTGTTATGGTCCAAAATTTAAAACATCGTAATTGTATACCATATATATTTATATGTCGGTAACACTATTATTTTATTGAAAAATTACCAAAATAGCATAAGTTAAGTACTATTTTGCAAAAATACACACAATCAAAAAAAATATTTACATTTGGGTTTACACTTTAATAATTATTGTTTAGGGTTTAAATGTCAAAGGGGTGGAGCTGAATTTCTAAATTTTTTATAAATATTTATAAAAATTAACTAAGTCTATTTTCATCAAAAATAGAGGTATTTTGAAAATAGTTATTCATTAAAGGTAAATTTGCAAAGCGGTATCATACTTAGGTATAAATGAAATTTTCCCTATTTTATTTCTATGTTACTTTGTTGTATTGATATTGGTCAGTTAGGGTGTTTATTTCAATCATGATACTTTACACTTTATAATGTTCAAAAATATTAATGTTTATGTTTCACATTATAAATATCAGTAAAACTTTGATATCACTACTACATTACTCTTTAGCACAAATTTGGATTATACTTGCTTTTTACATGGAATATTTTTTTAAACTATAGACTATAATTTTTTTAATTTTTTTTAAATGTCTGCATATGTTAACATTGATATCAACCCACATATCCTAACAAGTCTAAGTTCACGATCCACAATTTAGAAATCTACCAAATTTCCACAACAACATTAATGACAACATTCCTCCATATTTTAACCTCCCAATTTGTAAATATTAATTCTCATATATAAACTGAAATTATACGAGTAAACAAATTTACTCAATTTCTCTATATTTTTTATTTCAAATAAAATACAAAAAGATAATTTAAATAATATTTTTTAACAAGTTGAAATTACAACATATTATAAAAATATTTTAAAGTTAAAATTAGATTACATATCGATCAATCATCGTTCAACCATCAACCTCGGGTTTTAGCGTTTTTTTGCAGATTTTATCAGATATTTAAATAATAGATATTTCTTAAAAGGGAA
>CAJHQP010009431.1:0-22445 GCA_905132765.1 Moricandia arvensis
TAGTGTCTGGCTTTGTGATCATTGTTGTAAAACATCGGATAACAGTGGCACACTTGTAAAATACTATATAGTGGGATTTAGATTTATATAGAATTTGTTAATTTTAAAAGTTGAAAATTTATCAAAATCTATGAAAATAAACTAGTGTAATGATTCTAAGAAATCAAATGATAGATGTCGGATACTCAAAATATTACTTTGTGAGTTGAAAGTTAATAATACAAATTATAATAAAACTCACTTTAATAGATTTCTAAATCAAAAATTTAAACGGTTGAATAACAATGGATTTGTATAGAATTATAAAATCATCAAACTAAAAACACTAGATCTTAATGGGAATATGAGAATTTTAAACCAATAACACTATACTTAAAAAATCTAATAATCATTATAAATATAATTTCCACTAATAGCCCCCAAAAATAACTACATCAAAATTAAACGTAACTAATATTCATATTGATCTTTGAAAAAACTATAAATAATTAATTTCCATTAGTATCTCATTGTAAATAATTAGGGGCATAGCTCGGCAAGCGCGGGTCTTAAACATAATTCTTACTCTATATAAATATGTAGAGGTGATGTCGTGGTCTTTGATTTGCCAAGATTTGTATATTAATAGGATTGAGGTTGAGTGATGAAGTGTGGTTAATGTATTTGTTTCGTATTGTGTATAATTATTATTGTTGTAGATTAGTATATTTTGTGGGGTTTATTTGATGTTATTTTATTTTCAATTCATTATCCCAAACTTGGTAACCTTCTCTCCTTTGGGTGATGATGAAATCATTTATTTTCTTTGACATCTTTGCCTTCCTCTGAAACAGATAGATAGATAGATAGATAGATACATGCTGAGTTTATAGAAGAATGGAATCAGAATAACATACAAAACATGTTCACCATTTCCAGAAAACATTGGAACCACACGTGTACTTGTGTTTACCTTTGCATTCAAACGTAAAATCTCCTGAGATAAAATGGTATCTTTGTCAAAATAAAAATATATCCCAAATGATTTCAAATAAGTGGCTGCAAACACATAAATAAAACACCATATTCCGGACACCAAACATAGAAAATAGAAATATCATAATATGGATATACTTAATTTTTTTGTTAACAACTTAAAATAAGCGTAGACTAAGAGGATCACAATGATGCAGTTACACATTTAGTTTATGAAGTTTAGGAGAAATAAGAAGAAGAGAATGATGAGAGGAAGCACTTTCTCATCGGGCATTAGCATGTCGACGTCGATTAGGTAACCGCCTTTCTTGATTTTCGTGCTTCTTAGCATAACAGTACCGGCTTGGCCTCTGTACATGCACGCCACAGAGATTTAGCATCCCATGAACCGAAAAAGCAACTTGATATCAGACATATATCCCCACATCAAACAATCTAGTTATTTATGTTCTTTGTAGAGTGAAATCTTCGTCCAATCTTGCAGCCCGAACAAGAATAACCTTTCATGAATATACCTTTGTTTAGACTCTTCACATCTACTTCAACTGCAAAGACTGCACAAGCTATATATGATTTGAAAACCGCGATTCTCCTGGAATAAGAAAGTTTGTTATATTCTTTCTCATATCCATAAAGTAGATCATACTTGAAAACATTCCAAATTCAAAAGCAGAATTTCCTAAGAGTCTAAACAAACCACAAAACGTTCATAGAAACATACTCATAATCTACAATTTTCAAGGTGATCAACAATTAGGGCTCTTGGTGAATTTTGGGAATTGTGTATGTTTCAGAATCTCAGATACATCTGTGGTTATTCTCATCTTGTCACCATTCTCACCAGAAGCCAAAGGCTAAACAAAAGCAAAAGCTTGTCCGGTGCAGTGACATTCTTATAGCAATGCTTCCCTGTAAAAGCACAAGCATGTTGCATAGTCTTGAATTTATATAAAATGTTGTTTTACCTTGTTTCCCAAGCAATCCATTATTCATCTTCCAACAGGGTGAAGATTAAAATGATATATGTCGGGATTAACTCTTTTCTGTCCCAAACAGACAAAAACCAAACCAACCATTTGTTTACTTGCAATCAATCGATAACTATTTTCTTCAGGTAAAAAATCATATAACAAAGTTATTCTTGTGCGGCTGAAAGATTGGGCGAAGATATCACTCCACAAAGGCATAGTTTTTACAACTAAGAATATTATAATTCTTTTTTGAAAACAAAATATAAGATTTCGAAAAAAATTATTGTATAGCTATAATATATATATATATATATATATATATTATATATGTGTGTGTGTGTGTGTGTGTCTTAATGATGGGTGTCAAAAAATACAATATACACCGATAAAACATTGATGACGTGAGAAGACTACTTTCAGCCATGGAGAGTGCAACATAAACCATTCCATATTTTTGCCAATTTTCAGGATCTTAGTTGTAAAAACAGCTAAAATTATGATTGATGGTATATTCCCCGATCCCCTATTTTAGTATCATATCACTAAGTAAAACAAAAGTAAACAGAAACTCAAATATTCATACATGATTTTTAAGGTTTACGTATCACTAACCAGCAGCACATCAATAAACGATGAGACCACGAAGATGCGAAGGAGGCTTAGTAATGAGAATAACAACCCAACTTAATAACGAACCAATTGTGAATGTGAGAAGAAAATTAAATGACATGATTAGTGGTAAACAGATTCCAATAAGCGAAGGACTAACAAATTGAAGACGATCTTAACAGAAAAAATAAAATAAAATAAATTTGAGTTGTATATTAGATTTTATATATAAAAAGAGTGAAATTAAGTAATACATGAAAATATAATGACCAAGAAGATTGACTCCATCAAGAGCCATGTAAACATCTGTTGATGCATATGCATTTAAGCAAAATAAACAATGAATTAGTAGAGCTTCGAGTAAACAGAGCTTGCACATATTCTACACCTGAAATTTTATGTTAATCTTATTCTCAATAAAACAATCACTATAGTGAATTATAATCCTTAATCGACCAGGCGATGCGCTATAATTAAAATGGCAAAGGAAGGAAAAAGTTTGACGTCCTGCTGCATAAGGCATAAGGTGGACAATCACACCTTAAACTGTAGCGAGAAGTTTCAAATTGATTACATATTTTGAATCCATACCCTAAAAAGCTGATTTGAACACCATGTGCACTTTTGTAACTATTGAAAAAGCAGTTCAGTAGTTCGAAATACACTTTTGCGATAAGGAGGAAACATATCCAATTTGATCTCTCTTCGGAACCCTAATCTGAAGCTCCTCTGTGGTTTCAACATCCTATCCTTCTTCCCTCCGTTGTTTGCAAACCCTAGTTTTCGTCAATAAACCAGACGAAGATAACCGCTAAAGCACCGACCATATAACCAAACCTTCCCGCCTGAACGACATAAGACTTTTTGGTGGAGACGGGAGAGATAGCTTTATCTTCATCTGGGAGGTTGTAGGATTGGGTTGATGTTAGATTGGATGAAAATATTCAATAATTTAGAGTGTTTGTGGTAACGGAGATTTCCAGAGAAGTGAAATGATAACAATGACGACAAAGAGGAAGGGTTGGAGACGATCAATTAACTAAGAGGAGCATTAGGTTTTTGCGAAATAGGCTTGGAGCTTTGCTATTGGAAGATTTTTTATACGTAGAAAACAAAAACAATCACAGATTTTTACAGTGGGGACCCACATAATGTTGAGGTGGATATGTTTAAGAAGAGAGACAAGTCCCTCATTATATATATGATTCATAAATTTATTTAAACTAATCTATTAATAGTAAGAATCCTAATTAATATCAAAGTAGTGTCTTTTCATTATTAAAATAAAATTAGTTTCAAAATTTTGTTAAATAATGAAATGATATGTGTTTCTATAATTATGTGTGTTTTTCAACATGCAACTATTGAAAAACATTATGAAAAGGTGTAGAGATGTGGATTTTCTTCATAAGAATATGACTTCACATCCAAAGATTGTGAATTTTCATTATAAAAATGAAATTGGTTCTAAAAAAGTTATCAAATTTTGAAGTAATATGTGTTTCTATAATAATGTAGGTTTTTTTCAAAATGTAACTATTAGAAAATATTGTGAAAATGTCTATAGATGTGTCTTTTTATCGTAAAAATATGATTTTACATCTGCCACGGTTTGACCTGTTATCTGATATGTATTTGTCCACATACAATCCTTCCCTTGCGAACCTCGAAACCCTTCCACTTTCAATCAGCTCTCGTTCCTTTGACCTTGCAAATCCAGAACCAAGCTGAGACTCAGAGTGTCTTTACCATATTGAGAGTCTCTTTGAACTAATCATACGGTGCGATAGTGACTCAATAACATGATGGCTTGCACCTCCTCAGACACTTTTACTTGTAGATTGTTGAGTTATGCCACCAATTTCAGAAAATCATCAATATTCTCGTCGATGCTCTTGGAATCAGACATCTTGAATGTATATAACCTTAGCTAAAGGTAGATTATATTCGGAAAATATTTCTCCACGTACAACTTGTTCAATGTTGACCACATTGATGATGATGTTTCGCAGTGTGTGATCTTACGTAGGACTTTAATATCCACGTTCAACACTAATCAAGTCCTTTGTCTTCTCAGATTTCTCGAACTTGACTGGATCTATACTTTGAACTTTCTCTGCAATTCCTGCTAATCCCTTATGCGGATCTTTCATAGCTGCCTCAAGCTCTTCCTTTGCAGTTGGTGGATCATTTAGCAGCTTCTCATCATCCAGAGTACTCTTCAAACCCAGTACCCCGAAGTGTGCCAACATGCTGATCTTCTATAGTGAAAAGTCCCATGTTCCATCAAACTTGTCTACTTCAATCCGTGAGTTGGACATGCTGGCCTTCCTCTTAGCTTAGATTAATCACACGCCTTAAAACTGAGAGCTTGATACCACTTTGTTACGATTTCAGCATTGTACGATTATCAACATAAGTAACCAACTTGTTACTTGAACGTTTAGCTAACAAACACAAGCAACTTTAACGAGTTCATGGTACGTCTCGTGGGAGAAATCTTTCTCCCGAACTACACTAGATCAATAAAGAGTTATAGTAACCTATCACTTATAGAACTGTACGGTTGAGAAACACCAAGAAGACACAATGTCTCAATGCCTTTAAGCTAGAACAATATGAACTCAGCTATGTTCTGCTTAGACTAATGTATCTTTCTTTATTGTGTAGCTTGTCTCTTTTTGAAGTTTGATATCTTGTGGCTGGAGAAGAAGAATCATATCTCTTACTTGACCTAGCACACATATTATTATAGCTTTCATCCTAATGGGCTTCATCGACTAAACCTATAGATTGTCCGAATATAATTTGTGCAAAGCCGCCCCAATATTGAACAAGTCCGATTGAACTTTGACCAAACCTCAATTTATGACATTTGGGGATCATATATACATGCTTCATTTTGTGGTGCTCACTACCTTTTCACTATCGTACAGTTGATCACTCCAAGGCAGTCTAGATGCATCTCCTACTTGCTAAAAGTGAAATTTCATCAGTTCTCCAAAACTTCATTACCATGGCGAATGTCAATTTGGCAAATAAGTTAAGATAATCAGAAGTGACAATAGCACTTAGCTTATAAGCCTTCGACATTTTTCTCTACTAAAGATCATCAAAAATCCTGGATTTATACTCCTCAATAAAATGGGTGCGTAAAATGCAAGCATCCTTATATTTTCAATATTTTAATATTTGAACACAGATTATCTTTATATTTATTTAAAAACTGAAGAGACTCGTAAGAAATTTTGACATGAATAAATTAAATCTCTTAAGAGATTCCTTAATTAATTGACAATATAATTTGTGATAGACTCAAGTTGAGAAACTAGTGATAATAGTGATAATGATAGCTTATGATTTCGGTTGCAATATCCTAATAAGGAACGAAGAACTTTACTACATATCAAAAGAAACTGCATTACGAATATGGTGTCATATTAGGCTATAGATCTTAATCTTGCAAAGCTTTGTATGGTTTTCTATCAAACTTGTAAAACTCTATATGGCGTCAATACCATATGGATTACATTTAATTTAATGCATCAAATTAGTTTAAAAAAAATGCAGGAAACCATGTGCATTAAGAAAAATTTTCTTTAGAATAGTACATTATCTGATAAATGACAATTACACAGAAGACCCAAAATTGGTAATTGCTGCATCCGCTCGCAAGCATACAACTGCCTGCCGTTTGCAATATCTCAAAAAAAAAACCTCAAAAAGCAAAACGGCATGCACTCCTTTTCTTTCCTCATGGCATAAGTGCCTAGCGAGTAAAGTCTACTTTAAATTCTAAGCTAAACTAAATTGTGCAACTGCAAAACCCCAAATAAAGAGCCAGGTTGATCAGTTACAGTCAAAGCTAATGTTGAAGCTAGGAGATACTAACTACATCTGACGTAGTGAAGCTTGATGACGTCCCGAAATTGCGGTGCTTCCCGTCGGCTAGGTTAGCTAGAGAGTAGCCTTGGCTCATGGAGCTGGTTAATCAAAAGAGTCTCTAGCTGACAAGCCATACTCTTACCTTGCACCACAAGGTATAAGAAACTTGACCCTTGCAATCCTTCCTTTGCCCTATGCGCACGTATTCTTCCTTCAAGATCATCCGTCTGCAGTTTCATAACATTAACATTTTCCATATGTCCTAAGCAAAAGATTACTTCTTAGTGATATGGTAAAGGTATACCTGTCCAATGTACAATCTCTTATCGGGTCTCTTCATCACATACACGCATGATGAACCAACTGTAGATGGAGGTGGAAGCTCTCGAGCACCCTATTGAAAGACATTCCAAAGCTACAGGCTCAACCATCTTTTTCCGACAGATTTTAAGGATAGCTTTTGTCAAGTCTTTTTCTAAGCTTCTCTCAGAGCTTAGTAGTTTGCTGATCTCATGGCCATTGTCCGATGAAGTCTCATTTTTGTTTGGTCTGACAACTCCAGAAGATGCGTCTTTGGCATAAACCGAGAGGTAAAGAGCTTCGGCTCTTTGGATAATTGTGTCAGGAACACCTTCTCTCTTGGCTGTTTCAAACGCAAGACTCTCTCTGCAAACTCCATCTGTCAGTTTCCATGTTGGCTTTGTCTGCCCTTCCACATTCTGTGCTCCCATTGCTTTATAAGTCACGTTTTTGGCCGTAAGAGGCAAATCAAAGATTCCATGGAGATGTGTAGAAACAATACCCAAGCAACCACTTGCGTCAAGACTCTCGATCACACTACCCGCAATACAGGTGCCTTTAGCTATCTCTGTCCCTCTGCATATCTCATCTATAAGCACTAGGCTTCTTGAAGTAGCCTGGCTTACAATAGATCGTATCTCCGACATTTCTACCTGATGTTAACATGTAAGAGAATGTCAAAACGTTTCCTATTGAAAGAAACAGATATCCGTTTGGTAATTACCTGAAAAGAACTCTTCCCATCTACAGGGCTATCATAAGATTTCATATGAAGCATGATGGAATCAAAGTGAGGGATATAAGCTGATTCAGTTGGAACCATAAAACCACAGATTCCAAGTAAAGCAGCTGCACATATCGATCTGAGCAAACTCGATTTTACCACCACCATTAGGTCCGGTTAGAAGAAACAGTGATTGCATGTCGACCGTATTGTGAACAGCAGTTCCAGAAGCTACATCAAACCAATAAGGTGATAGCCCAGTCAGCTTCATTCCAGTGGCACCACCATCTAATGGATTTGCAGCCTACGTTATCGAAACATGAGATATATGAATAAGACGGCCCACGAAAAAGACCAAAGCACCGAGACAACAAGAAGAGCTTACCTCATCTGTTACTGAAACCAACAAGTGTTGGAAAAACCCACTTTCGTCTTCTCCCTTCACTACAGCAGTTGTGCAGAGTACTTCATTAAAACTACATAGATGAATCTTCTTTAATGGGAATAGGTTAAAGCACAAACATACCAAGCATGAGAAAATAACGCTTTTGCAATGACGAGAAGCATAGATGCAAAGACGAGAACGTTTATTTTTGTTTGCAACTTAGCAGATAATTCCCTCAACAGCTCCAAGACCCGGGCATTTGCGTTCTCAGTAGCTTCATGATATCTGCAACGAACGCATAGTATGATTGTCAATATGTGGACAGTATTATTGAACCAAAGTTTCTTATAGAGAGAGAGACAACCTGACTAAAGCAGCTTCCACCTTTTGGGTCGTAAACCATTCTTCTCCAACCTTTTTCCCTTTCGAGTCAAAAGCAGGTTTCAGCTGTTTAATTTGTTCTTCCCCAGCAGTACCACCCCAAACAGATGGGGTAAACCGTTTCCCTTTAAACCAAACAGACTCATGTTCTTTTGCATAAGCAATTTCGCCCTTTGAGCCACCAAGTGATGCAGCCATGGCCTTGATTCTTGATATAATAGGGACAAAATCTTCAGTTACCTACACCGACGTATTGTTTCTTCTTGAGAGTCCCATAAGATTATAAAGGACTGAAAGAAGAAAGTTTCAATTCTTGAATACTTACAGCTAAAGATAAAGCCTCTGCGGATTTTGCCACTTGTGTGATTTCTTCCTCTATGTGGATTCCCTTGACGCGACCACGCCAAGAAGACTCCATATCATAAAAGAACTCGTTCGGGGATACTAGAACATTTACTTACGTTCTGATGACTTTCATCGTCATCTAGAGAGATCATTTCACCAATTGAATCAGAAGCCCAATGACATTCATTTACCTTGGCAAGAAACCACAAAGTTTATACCCATATTCATCAGCTGAAGAAACAAGAGGTTGGTAAAACAAAATGCACAAACTTACAAAAGTTTCAAAGTCAATCTTCAAACCAGTAGCTACCCAAGTAGGCTCCATCAACAAATTCAGTATTCCCACAAGCTCAGGATGTCTATGCATATGTAATACTTCGTCGAGCACATTTTTTATCCGCAGAACTCAATGTAGTTGGCTTCTCGTTGTTCAAGAAGCTTCACAAGCTGCACAAAGAGGCACATCGATGTTAGCATCCATTAAGCTTCACACAATGTGCTTTTAGAAGAGTGCTCTCCAGCAAGTCACTTAAACCTTAGCAGATGAAACACATGTAAACTCCGGAATTGAGCATGTTATTGTGCTCATGAGCTTGCACGTTTCTGCAAATAAAACAATAGTTTGGCAAGAAGAATGAGAAGCCTTAAGATCATAACAAACCAAAAAGAGAATAAACTAAGAAAGCTCTTCACATGGGTCAAATTACCTTTGAATTTTCAGAGCAATATCATAAGCAGGAGGGTTTAGAAGAAGATCCCGGACATACCTGAAAATAAAAAAGCCAACGAAATAAACTTTTCCACTCAAAGATGATGCTTTGGAGAAACTAAACCAAATTTTTCCCATTTTTGTATAATAAACTTTGCTTACAAAGAAGGCAGGCCACTGCAAGTAGATGGAAGTAGCACCTTCAACAAACAAGGTATCCCTTCAGTAGGTAGGGCACCTGCAGTAACACAATATATATTAGCATGCTTTACCATTTCCAAAAACTCCTATTCTTCCTAGTGAAACACTAACCGATTTGTGTAGCCGTCCAAGATGCAATGGACGTGGCCGGTTTTCTGAAGGTACGTTGACATTTCTAAAGGAAACTTCATCATCAAGACCATAAACGTCTTTGACCTGAGGGGGAAAAACAAACGAGTTGTTTTCACCAAACTGAAATGTCACAAGTAAATTGCATATTTAACCAGCATCCAAAGTCCGTAGTTATGACCTTTGATAACAGCTCGGTGAGAGTATCTCCTTCAAACCATTCAAAATTTCTACCACTGCATTCTCCCCAGAGCAGACCTCCTTCCCCAAACTCTCCCCACCGGCATGTTCCTGCACAGTAAAGTTTGCAAGAATTGTATCATAAAAGACAATGAAGTTCAGTAGTTAATTAATCTGACACAAATTTATAAATATTATTTTTATAATAGTCTTCTGACACTCTAAACCGATTGCGAAAACATATACTACACACCAACATCTAACTATCTGAAATTACAGAAATGTAGGATTGTAGATAATTATACAAAACCTGATGCATTGTGCCTCAATGATGCGTGTAAGAAAAGATGATGACAGCGACGGGTGCGGAGCTTGGTGACCAGAGCTTCTTCTGTTAGACCATCATCTAGTGAATATGATTTCATAGTCTCAAAGATAGATATCATTACAATAGCCCCTTGCTGAACGAGATATCCCTATAATTACAAAACAAAGCAAATGACGTTCATATAATACTTATGTAGGTTATATAACTAAGGCGCAAAATAGCATTCCAGTGACTAAAAACATACCAAAAGGCATACTTACCAACCACAGGCATAGGTTCCGGAAAGTCAAGATCATGGTCAACACCAACGAGCCCATAGACATAAGGACTTCCTGGATGTGCATGCCTAAATTACTTACAAATACATGTCAGAAAGGTGAACTCATATGAACAAAAATTTCAGTGTGTTGCTGCTTGCAAAATCAGAATCTAACTTATTACATACCCTGAAATGAATCGACCCTTGCGAGAACGTGATGGTGTTGGCCCCTGAACTTCTTCCACAATACCACTACAGAGAAAAAAAACAACAAGAAACAATAGTCATAAAGATCGTTTTAATTCAGCATGCTTAAAGATGAGAAGATGGTAAGAACGAATTTCTTTATTAAACTCACCACTGAATAACCATTGCGTGTTAGGTCATCCAAAGTTTGTCTAAGATTCTGCAGAAAGGACAATGTATAACTGGACTGAGAGTATGAATGATAAAATGAATTAGAGGTCGAGTTTTTCTACACAAACTTTTGTTTACAATCCAACAGAAAAGCACCAAAAACGCAGTTTCATGTAAGCATTAAGCAAAGGCTAATAAAGAAAGAGTATGTACCACAACTGGGCAGCCAGCCTTTGGAACACTGTCAGAACGAAGACCACCAAAAGGATTTAAACCAGCATATTCAACGAGTATACAAGCATCTATTCCAATAGCCTCATAGAAGTCTCCAACCTGAAACGAAAGAACGATTGCAGCAAAAATGTTCATAAGAAGAATAATCATCACTCTACTAGTTGTTCTGAAGTAACAAAACTCTTGGGAATCGATTACAGTGTTGTCCATTTTGATTAAAGTTAGCTACAAAGAGATCATAAGAGAGAAAGCAACATACTCTGCAGAGCAAAACTTCACGTGGAAACCTTGACTTAAACTGCAGCATCTCCCAGTTGAGGTTTCCATCTTTTAGACTAAAGAAGAACACAAACAAAGGCCACAAAGTTTATCCACAACCAACTTGACTACAGGGATGAGATCATGAAAATAGAGAACTAATTGGCAATTTTCAACTCGAACATGGAAAACATCTTTCTGATATTATATGTAATGACTAAAATATACAAGTTACTTATATATTGATAACCAAACCCAGAAAGGATTAAAGGTTGACGTTGAGAAAGTGAGATGGCCTTACAGAAACCAACTAGTTTCATAAGAGAGAGAACTAACCTTCCATTCCTCAGGCTGGGGATCCAGACCCAGTAGATTGGTGTACATGAGCCTTCGAGAGCTGAAGTGTAGATGGGTTTTTTACATGTATGCAATCTCTGGAAAGTGTTCAAGAAGATAAAAAATAAAAACAGAGCAGTCAGTATGCTCATCAGCAGTTGTAGAAAAGACTTGACAAGACAGTAAACAAGGGTTACCTCCTTCCACCAGACCAAATGAGGAAAGATCTTTGTCAGTGAGAACATCAGTAGACTTGGTCTTAACTTTCTAGAAGTAGCCGTAGTGATTCCTTTCACAGACTTTCGATCTCCTAAACAGTATGTCCTCTCAGAGTACCTTGTATTACTTTTTATCAAGAAACACACAAATACATCATTAACACATTTTCACAAAAAAATTCCAAAGATATGTTAGCTCATAAGCAAATAACAAACAGATAAAGTTGTGAGATTGAACTCAAATAACTTCAAAAAAAAAAGTGAATTTCAATATACAAAAATCTGAACTTTCTCAAAATAGTAGCAAAGAGATAGACACAGGCACGCATAAATAAAGAGGAGATTACAGCAGAAGAGGGGAGGGTTTGAGGGAAGAGTGAGTGCGAAATGGGGGAGCGGAAGAGGAAGGCGAAGGAACGCCATTTAGGGAGTGAAACGACGGCGTTTCTGGTGGCTATCCAGTGCATCCTCTCTCTCTGCTCTAACCAGTCACCACAAGTGTTTCGACTTCTCTCTAGGGCTTCCCGCCACAAGACGAAAGTAGACGAAGACACCAATTCCCACTTCCCGTGACGACCAGAGCTTTCTCTGTCTTTTTTTTCCTCTTTATCTCCTAAACAGTTTATAACACAAAACAGAAAAATAAACTTTAACTGTAGCATGAAAAACTAAGAAAATGATATTTTTTTCTTATAAGAAAAGTATCTAAATTATTTTTTGTATGGTTGAATAAATTTGAAAAAATAGTTAAATAAAAATCTAAAACTATATAAAATAAAATAAAATTATAAATATTTATATTATACAGTAACACAATAAATACTAAACAGATGCAATTTTAGTTATTTACCCAGTTTAATACTCTAATTAATTATTTTACTCATTTTAATACATTTACTTTTAAAAATGTGTTCATTTAAATACTTAAAATATATTCATTTTTAATCAAAAAAAATAATAATATGTTTCAAACAAAACTATATAAAAATCTCTACAATTCAAAAAACAATCATAAATTTTTCAAATTTTATTTATGTTTTAATAATATAATTACCTAAATTTTTCTCATCTTAGATAATTTATAATATTATTTTTAAGTTTAATTTTAAATTCATTTTTCTAAAGTTTAAAACCAATTTATTTATTTTATTCAGAATTAATCTTTTATAAATTTTAAAATTTTATCCAAATTTTTTTATTTTATTCTTAATACATTATTTTTGTCTAAATGTATAGTTATGTGGTGAAGTATTGTTCGTATAGCTAGCAATTATTTTTTTTATTTACAAAAAAAAATTGAGCCTCTAAAGTCTACATACCATTAGACCTATATACCAATCATCATTACGTAGAACATCAGTTTGGGAGCTCGTTCTAATAAAATATTTTTTTTTTTTTTTTTTATTAACTTGGGGGTATCTCAAGCTTATGGAGAGGTCAGACTAATCTCCAAGGGGAGGTGCAGCCCCACGGATAAACCCTCTCTCCGGGTATTCAAATGGGTCCTAAAACATGGGCCCATATCCGTGTAAGGTGACCAAGATAATTGTGACTTAGTTTCGCGCAGCAGGTGGATCGAACCTGAAACGTTTTGGCATCCCAGTCTCGTCTCCTTACCACTCGACCACCAATCACCCGGTTTCTTTTCCTAGATGACTTTTGGGTGTAGGGCATTCATTAAAATGATTAGATATTGTATTAAGTATAAATATGAGTTTCAAAATGTTAGTTAGTGTACTCATTGTTAAAACCTAAAATGATTTCAAATGTTAAAAATCCCAAATGAATTGTTTGTTAAAGTTTTTAATATAATACTTTATAAAATATTTTATATTGAAAACAAGAGATGTAATTTGTCTTATATATAAAATGAAGACATTACAACAATACACTAAAGTAGATATATTTTAGTATATTTAATATTAATATTTTTATTGAGATTGTGTTTAGATTTCCGAAAGAAAAGATTCTTAAATTATTATTTTTACTAGATCTTTTAACCGCGCTACGCGCGGATTATATATTATAATTTTTTTCCAATTATTTTATTTATGTATAATTTAAATGGTTAACAAAATATTTAGTCAAAACAAAAAGATGTAAATGTTAAATTTAGTATAAGAAAACGATTAACAAAACCTAAAACAAATTATTCTCTACTTAAAACATAAAACTTAAATCCTAAATCATAATTTTAACCTTTTATTATATGATAATCAATGTCAACCGTAAGAAGTAATTCATATAAGAAATATTTTTTATAGTTGATGTAACTATTGTTAATTTTATGTATGTTTAATAGTGACTGAAATGTTTATAAAGAGAATTGTGTCTTCTTTTAAGAAATTTAACATTGGTATCATGTGTTTTTACTAAAAAAATGGTCAGTGTCTATTTATTTTTTTTGGTTAATAAATAATCAAGTATACTTTTAAATGAAGTAGAAATATAGCAGTACGATGATCATAATTGTAAAGTGAGAGTCTTTATATATATGACACTTATGTATACTTTTATAAGTCTAAACTAAAATCCCCACAATAGATGCATTCTAAGATTGAATTATTTTTAATACTTAGAGTTCTAGCTACATCGTGAGGATTTTTATTAGTTTAATATTTGTAAAATTATGTACATAGTATTTGCAAAGAAATGGTTACTTTTTAATATGTCATTTTTCAGTCTAATGATTGGTTGGCTATGTACAATCCAAAAAGCACGAACATTTACTTCTTTTTTTCTGTTTTGGTTATTTTTTCTTGTAACTATCCCTTATATGTGAATGGGAGTGGTACATTTTATGCCAACATTCCCTCGGTCTTATCGTATATCTCCATAGGAAGTTTCGCTTTCCTCATTGGTCAGGTATTTTTCCTTTCTAACTATTTGTTTAAATGATCACCAATATAATTATGTTTGTTAAGGATAAAATAAGTCTGAACATGTAGGGAGTAGGAAAAATTACATATTGTACAGTGAGAAAATATCAAATCTACATGTTTAAGACATCGTGTAAAATAACTTACAATCAGAAAGTTTTTTTTTGTTTGGTTTAATACAATCAGAAAGTTTTAATGTAGAAGTTGGTTGTTTACATAAACTCGGCCCTGCTTGGATTTGATAATTTTTCTATGTTAAAAATAAAATTATGTTTTTAAATCATTTACCCCTTTGACGTGTAATTTAGATTCAGATATTAGGAATAAAAATGAACCACACATACCTAACTTGAATATATATATATATATATGTTAAATAATTATATGAAAATATTTACATACATATTGATTTTCTTCGTGATCCTAAAGATTGTCTTGGTTTCCTTAGTTGTGTATTTGTGTCTAGTGTTTATGTATTAGATATTCTTATGAATTTCGGTTCTAGTAGATTAATTTTCCTATAATTTTATTCAATTTTTTATTTTACATTTTATTTGAATATATATATATATATAGATATATATAACCAATTATAAAAATATAAATTAGTAAACAAATTAAAAATATTTTTTTATTTATTGATTGTTTTGTCCAACACAACTTGTTGTTTCATAATTATTTTAATTATATATGTATAATTGCAAGAAAGATAAATTTAATCTTAACTCAAAATAACTGTTAAATTTCATACTAAGTACTAATACTTTGTGATGATTTTAGAGAAGTGGGTTTCTTTTGTTTGTCCTCTGTTAATACAAACCTCTACTTAGATTTCCACCGCTAACTTATGTTCATGAGTTACTTAATATTACCAGAATTCTTTGAAGAATACATGCATAGTTGTCAATCGTAATCTAGAGTTACTTTATGCTGCTAGTGGGTTGAATTAGTTTTCTTATCCTTTTCTTAGTTTGTTTCATATCAGATATTTTAATTTTCTATTTAAGAAATTATTCAATAATAAAATAATTCTCCATCTTTTATATCAATCAAAGTCTCTTGCTTTCTGTTCTCCACGATGACACCCTTCTTAACCACTATAATTACATTAGTTTAGATTCATTAAAAACATTACATGAGTTCTTGATTGTTAAAAATCGATGTGTTAACCATGTTCCGGTCCAGTGTATCTTGAACAACGCGCTCTGACTAAGCATCTAGAGCAATTGCTGCTTCATCCAGCAGGCAACACAGTAGAGTTTCAAAATTTGCTCTGGCTATGGCCAAAGTAGAATTTGAAAGTTTTCAAAACCTGATAAATGAACTGTAAATAACAAATTGTAGCATCATCAGCAGAAAGCCTAGCTCCAATAGTACCACTTGAGTTCTCAGTCTATCGAACCATCTCACGTCCGATCTAAATGAAGACGGTGGAAATGATCAAAGAATTGAAGGTGTTTAGTAAATCCGGCAATCTAATTGGCAGTATATGGTCAAAAGCTTCCGCAAAGACAAATACCTGAAGTTGACACTTGCGATTGTTTTTCTCATGCCCCTTCTTACACACTTTGAAACTCCATAACCCAACCAATGCCAACCTCTTTAAAAACATTATGCCAGAAGACATATAAATAGTGTGCTTTCATAATCCAAGAATCATTGATCTATCTGTGAAGAAGAAAGTGGTGCACCGATTTTAAATATAAACTTCTTCGTGAAAGGTATTGGATCAAGTATCAGAAAAATAATCTATAAGTAAACAAAAAAAACATATGTAGAGAGTCAAACAGACAACATTTCACCTACTTGCATGAAAGACGTACACTTGTGATAAACCATCAGTTGATGCATTATTGTTTTTGAGGTGTACGTTCAGATCCCAACCTAAATCAATACACATAATTAGTGAAAAGACATAAACTTTCCGAAAAAAACATACTCAATGTGTTGCAAAAGTGTGAGGGTTATGTTGGAACCAATAAAAGAAACGATCTCACCGGCTGCGGTGCTGAGATCCTTGCACCGATTCCCAAAACGCACAACTCTCCTATAGAAATCTTCAACTCTTCTCAGTTTAAATACATAACTTTGCTTGTTTCAAGTCAATAAATAGAAATGTGTATACATAAATAACATATAAGATTGTCAAAATAAGTTACCTTTTATCTGTAGCCGTAATCCTTAGAAGAAGCTTACGTCGGATGAGCATCCTGGTTTTAAGTGGATTTCGAGACTTCCACGAATGGATGTTTATAAATAAAATTGGCTTCACACAGTTTGGGATGATGTCAACGAAGAACAATCATGATGGGATTTTAGGTCGGCGATTGTGGTTCCATGAAAGTTTCAAAGAAGATGGTTTAAGTTATAAGAGTAGAAACAGAGGGAGGTGGAAGGATAAATCGCTTATGAAGATAGGTGTAAATAACTGAATTGAATGAGTGAAAGTGGAACTCCACATAAACGGAATTGCAGAAACCAGTAATGAATGTGGTGAAAAAGAAGAGATAGAGACGATTACTATGCATAGTTTTAGGAGAAAAAAATTGGGGCTTTTAATAATCGTCCTTCGCTTACTAAAGTTACAGCCGACAATATTTATTCTCAATCAAAGAAAGATAATATGACGTGGCATAAGAAATGTTTCTATTGGACGATTTTTTTTAAATGATGTGGCATGCCTCTTCATTGAAGATATTCAACTTTTAGTATTGTATAATTGCAAGAAAGATAAATTTAATCTAACTCAAAATAACTGTTAAATTTCATACTAAGTACTAATACTTTGTGATTGATTTTAGAGAAGTGGGTTTCTTTTGTTTGTCCTCTGTTAATAACAAACCTCTACTTAGATTTCCCACCGCTAACTTATGGTCATGAGTTACTTAATATTACCAGAATTTTTTGTAGAATACATGCATAGTTATCAATCGTAATCTAGATTTACTTTATGCTGCTAGTGGGTTGAATTAGTTTTCTTATCCCTTTTCTTAGTTTGTTTCATATCAGATATTTTAATTTCTATTTAAGAAATTATTCAATAATAAATATTCTCTATCTTTTATATCAATCAAAGTCTCTTGCTTTCTGTTCTCCCACGATGACACCCTTCTTAAACACTATAATTACATTAGTTAGATTCATTAAAAAACATTACATGAGTTCTTGATTGTTAAAAATCGATGTGTTAACCATGTTCCGGTCCAGTGTATCTTGAACAACGCGCTCTGACTAAGCATCTAGAGCAATTGCTGCTTCATCCAGCAGCAACACAGTAGAGTTCTCAAAATTGTGGCTCTGGCAAATATGCGCACAAGTAGCAATTATGAAGAAGTTTTCAAAACTGATAAATGAACTGTAAGATACCAAATTGTAGCACTCAATCAGCAGAAAGGCCTAGCTCAATAGTACAGCTTGAGTTCTCAGTCTATCGAACATCTCACGTGCTCCGATTTCTAAAGTGAAGACGGTGGATATGATCAAAGAATTGAAGGTGTTTAGTAAATCCGGCAATCTAATTGCGCAGTCATATGGTCAAAAGCTTTCCGCAAGACAAATCCTGAGCTTGACACTCTGCGACTTGTTTTTCCATGCCGTTCTTACACATTTGCAACTCATACCCAACCAATGCACCACCTCTTTAAAAACATTATGCGCCAGAAGAACAGTATAAATAGTGTGCGCTTCATATCCAGACTCATATGATCTCTATCTGTGGAGAGAAAGTGGTGCAGCCGATTTTTAATATAAACTTTCTTCGTGAAAGGGTATTGGATCAAGTATCAGCAAAAATATCATCCCTTTAACGCCTCCTCACCGCCGCAAAAAACATATGTCGAGCGTCAACAGGACAACTTTTCACTACTGCATGACAGACGTACACTTCTGTGATACACCATCAGTTGATGCATTAATTGTTTTGAGGTGTACGTCAGATCCAACTAAATCAATACACTAATTAGTTGAAAGGACATAAATCTTCCGGAAAAAAAACATACTTCATGTGTTGCAAGAAAGTGTGAGGGTTATGTTGGAACCAGTAAAGAAAACGGTTCACGGCTGGCGGTGCTGAGATCCTGCACTTGATTCGCAAGCACCAACTTTCTCAGTTTAAATACAGTAATTTTGCTTGTTTCAATTCAATAAATGAGAATGTGTAACATAACAACATATAAGATTGTCAAAATAAGTTACTTTTTTATTTTGTACAGGTATCCTTAGAAAGAAGCTTTGAGTCAGATGAGCATTCCTGATTTTGATTGGACTTCGAGACTTCACAATGGATGTTTATAATAATAATTGGGCTCGCACAGTTTGGGGATGATGTCATGAAGAACAATCATGATGAGATTTTAGGTCTTTGCGATTGTGGTTCCAAGGAAAGTTTCAAAGAAATGATTTTAGTTATAGAGTAGAACAGAGGGAGGTTGAGAAGGATGAATCGTTTCATGAAGATGGGTGTAATTACTGAATTGGAATGAGTTATAGTGGAACTTCCACATAACTGAATTGCAGAAACAGTAATGAATGTGGTGAAGAAAGAAGAGATAGAGACGATTACTATCATAGTTTTTGGAGATATGAGGGCTTTTATTATAATCGTCTTCGTTTACTTAAAGTTCAGCCGACAATATTTATTCTCATCAAAGAAGATAATATGACGTGGCATAAGAAATTTTCTATTGGACGAGTTTTTTTTTAAATGGATGTGGCATGCCTTTCATTGAGGATATAACTTTTAGTATTGTATATTTTGCAAGAAAGTATGAAATTTAATCTTAACTCAAAATAACTGTTAATTTCATACTAAGTACTAATAATTTGTGATGATTTTAGAGAGTGGGTTTCTTTTGTTTGTCTCTGTTAATACAAACTCTACTTAGATTTCCAACGGTAACTTATGGGTCATGAGTTACTTAATATTACAGGAATTTTTTGTAGAATAATGCATAGTTATCATCGTAATCTAGATTATTTATGCTGCTAGTGGGTTGAATTAGTTTTCTTATCTTTTCTTAGGTTTGTTTTCATATCAGATATTTTATTTCTATTTAGAAATTATTCATAATAAAATAATTCTCGTATCTTTTATTAATCAAAGTCTCTGCTTTTGCTGTTCCACATTGACACCTTCTTAAGCCATATAATTAGCATTAGTTTTGATTCATTTAGAAAAAGCATTACATGATTTTGATTGTTAAAATAGATAGATATGTGTTAACCATGTCGCGTCAGTGTATATTTGAACAAGGCTATTGATAGGCATCTAGAGAAGAATATTGAGCTTTCATCAGAAGATAGTAGAGTTTCAAATTTGCTTTGGATATGGAGTTAAGTAGAATTTGAAGAAGTTTTCAAAACCTGATAATGAACTGTAAATCACAAATTGTAGCATCAGTCAGCAGAAAGCTAAGGCTCAATAGTACCACTTGAGTTCTCAGTTATATCGAACCATCTCACGTCCGATCTAAATGAAGACGGTGGAAATGATAAAGAATTGAAGGTGTTTAGTAAAATGGCAATCTAATTGCGAAGTATATGGAAAAGCTCCGCAAGACAAATACCTGAAGTTGACAACTTTGGAGATTGTTTTTCCTGCCCTTCTTACACACTTGAAACTCCATAACCCAAACAATGCAACCTTTTAAAAACATTATGCCAGAAGACATATAAATAGTGTGGCTTTCATATCAAGAATCATTTTGATCTATCCTGTGAAGAAGAAAGTGGTGCACCGATTTAAATATTAAACTTCTTCGTGAAAGGTATTTGGATCCAAGTATCAAGAAAAATAATTCTATAAGTACAAAAAACATATGTAGACGAGTCAACAGGACAACATTTCACCCTAACTTGGCATGAAAAGACGTACATTGTGATAAACGCATCAGTTGATGCTTATTTTTGTTTGAGATTAGCGTTCAGATCCCAACCTAAATCAATACCATTAAATTAGTTGAAAAGACATACTAACTTTCGCGGAAAAAACATACTCAATTGTGTTGCAAAATGTGTGAGGGTTATGTTGGAACCAGTAAATAGAAACGATTCACCGGCTGGCGGTGCTGAGATCCTGCACTGATTCCCAACGCACCAACTCTTCTAGTTTTAAATACATAATTTTGTGCTTGTTTCAAGTCAATAAATAGAGATGTGTAACATAAACCATATAAGCTTGTCAAAAATAAGTTACTTTTTTATTTGTAACAGGTTCCTTGAGAAGAGCTTGAGTCAGATGAGCATCTTGATTTTAGATGGACTTCGAGACTTCCACAAATGGATGTTTATAAATAAAATTGGCCTCGCACAGTTTGGGATGATGTCAATGAAGAACAATCATGATGAGATTTTAGGTCGGCGATTGTGGTTCCAAGAAGTTTCAAAGAAAATGATTTTATTATAATGAGTAGAAAGGGGAGGTGGAAGGATGAATCGCTCATGAAGATAGGTGTAAATAACTGAATTGATGAGTTATAGTGGAACTCCACATAAACGGAATTGCAGAAAAGTAATGAAATGTGGTGAAAAAGAAGAGATAGAGACGATTACTATGTCATAGTTTGGAGAAAAATTGGGCTTTTAATAATCGTCCTTCGCTTACTAAAGTTACAGCCGGCAATATTTATTCTCAATCAAAGAAAGATAATATGCGTGGCAATAAGAAATATTTCTATTGGACGATTTTTTTTTAAATGATGGTGGCATGCTCTTCATTGAGATATCCAACTTTAGTATTGTAAGATGTCAAAATAATTTAAAATCGGGTTATGTAAATCACACATATCTCTAGTTTTGTTTGTAACTAGTGTAACTGAAATTAAGTGCAAAAACATTAGGATTTACAACATAAAAATCTGCTAAAATAATTACGACGAAAATAAATTCTAGTTATTTATTGCTCATATTGAGATTTAGACTATAAAATAAGTTTACTTCTTTTCATATCGCACACAACTGAATTCATTGCATTTTTTATGAGTTAAAACTTTCAAAAAAAAAATCATTTGATTTGAAATAACATTGTTTATAGAAAATTGTCAGGAAAGTAGAAGATGAAAAACGTTTAAAATCCAGTGATTTGCTATAAAATGAAGTTCTTTAAACAGTACATTCTTTGCAAGAAATAACGCCAGAGCGCTTGCCAAAAATTGAAATGTTCCAAATATTGAAGCACATGCTCGATAAGAGGAAGTTTACAAAGTGAAAGGTGATCTAGAAATAACGTGAAATATGGTTTATATTTGGTCACCATGTTGTCAAAACAAGATCAACGATCATTTACATTGGTGGAGTACTCACACCTCTATTTAACAATGCATGAGTGGTTGTTTCTATTTCCATTCATTTTGTGATTACCTTACTTGGTTAACATGAGATTATTTGCATAACAAAATTAATCATCCTATGTCTTCAAATATGTATGTCATTCTTGCATAAATGTCAATAGCCCGGCCAGTATAAATTGCAAACTAAAGCAAAAATAAATCATGCGCCTCCTAATGTTGAACTTATAGAGAAGCGGTGCACAACAATTAGACTACACAAGACATTAAAAATTTTGCTGCCCTAAATTTTTATTTTTATTTGGCGCCTAAAATCCTAGCTTATCCAACTTTAGATCAGGGCCGGCACTGATGTCATGGGTTAATTAAGTAATATAGTTATAATTTACGACCAAATGAGACGGAATTAAATAACATCCACCTTCACTTTAGCAAAAACATGTGTGATTAATCCACTAATGTAAAATGACCATCAATTATTTTTGAGAACCAATTTTTG